>CBVK0100286398.1:0-22815 GCA_900067695.1 Picea abies
CGTATGCCCATGATAAATTTGAAGATGAAGTCTTTACAGAAAATTCCCAGGACTAGGATGAGGTGGTAGCAAGGATTTTCGACCCCAAAATGGGCAGGTTCAGGGCCATGAGCCTGGATGAACAAGTGATGACCATAGATAAATCAGATCAAGAATCCCTCAGAGACAGAAGAAATCAGAGCGTTAGAAGCAACAGAGGTTCCCCTGGTGGCCCTGGTGTAGGATAGAGGTTTCCCTATGACACAGGATGCATGGACAAGGGGATTTCTCATGATAGAACTAGCGCAATGTGTAATTTATCAGCTGCAAGATGACTCGAACTTGACAGGGTCCCCTACCAACAACCCATATGAAATTCAGATGGGTCCAAGCATCCCTAAGCTAATAGAAATCAATGAAATCGTTGGGTTAGATAACCCTGAAATTACAACACCACGTGTGGGATCACCCGGGGATGTTTTAGCGCAACTGGAGATAGTAGGAACATCAAGGAGAATGAGTACACAAAACCCCCTTCATGAATTGGTAAACATATATGATGATGAAGAAATTCTGGAGGTGTCCTTGGTGACTCTGGTACCAATCACAGAGGAAAAGGAGCTTGAGAAGGCATCTTCCCCAGCTCTTGACACTCAAATTTCGGGTCTTCCATAGAATGAACAAGAGGTCGAAAGTGTCTTAGACATTGGGTTGTTCGATGCACTGGAGACCCAAGAGGATAGTCTGAGAGACGAGCCATGGTCGGGCGAACAAAAGGAAGAATCTCCACAGTAGGAAATCGACATCTCAACGGTCGATTATCAAGTAAGTACTAAGCCTACCCCCGACGCCTCAATTTCAATTGGTACTCAACTTCTCGATGAGAAACAAACAAAATCCGAACCTTTGAAAGACATGGAGGAAGTTCAAGAACCCAGTCTTGAACAAATATATACCAGTGGGAGCTTGGGAAATATGCTCACCTGGGGAGATAAAAAAACCCTTGAACCCATGGAGGAAGTCGCTGACATGAATGCCATCACTTATGATTAGAAAAGGAAAGCTATCATTCAGAGAACCACCAAGAAGAGGAGGATAACTCTAGATCGCTCCATCCTCATCACTACAAAGGAAAAATTGATTAACACAGAGCATGCTAAGACATCTGAACTTATCGACGCAAGGATGGAAATCAAAGATGCCACCCTAGACAAAGTGAAAAG
Source organism: Picea abies (assembly GCA_900067695.1). Lineage (NCBI taxonomy): Eukaryota > Viridiplantae > Streptophyta > Pinopsida > Pinales > Pinaceae > Picea > Picea abies. Next base: position 1,203 of record CBVK0100286398.1, read on the forward strand.
GGATGAAGAGGAGTTGGCTGCTTCTTTGAAGGAATTGGAACATTTGCACCACTTGGTGAAATATTACCAGGACACCACACAGGCCACGGTGTTCCTAAGGAGCAAATTCCAGGAGGCCTACAACAAGTTTACATATGAACAAAACCTATTCAACACAAGGATAGTTGAGCTTCAAGAAGACACCCTCATGGCACTGGTGACGTGCAAGGATATGGACAGGTTATACAAGAAAGCACAACAAGCCATGGAAAGGATCGACTATATCAGCGCGGTTCAACAGGGCCAAGATACAGAAGAGCACGACATTCGAGTGTTAAAGGAAAGAAGCCTCAAATGCATAAAGAAATCGGTTGAATATTGGGCAAAAATGGCTCGAGAATCTCATCGATAAATCCAAGAGAAATGGTCCAAGTGTGAGAAAAGTTGGACCAAGATCAACCAAGCAATGAGAGACATCGACCTTCCCGAAATCGACACACCCAATGACTTTGTCGACTTGCGTGACATAGTCAAATCACATGTCAAACAAGACTCATCATGGGCTTCGGAAATAGCAAGGGTGGCATACATGGCACCAGGACAGGTGCAATAGTTCATGGACCACCCGATCAAAGCTCCAGCCATGTTGCAATAGTTAAGTTCTAGAATAGTCAAATATCGGGTACATGGAGTAGAGATAAGAGAGATTATTTTGGCCCCAATGGAACAACATAGATTATCGTATCCTAACACATGCAAGGATCTCATTGTCAAATGGTTGGAGTATGAGAAGAGTCATCCACTCAAGTGAGATCATGTGATGACTCTTAGAAAGACTAATAGAAGAAAGCGCCATGTGGCGAGTTTTGTTTTCTTAGCTATGCTTTAATAGTTATTTTTAGATAATAGTATGTTATAAATAGGAGGATCGACATGTTAGCAGAGGTCGATGGTTGTTGCAAAGACCCTCATTTTTTGGATTTGTAAAGAACTATTTCAAAGATGCCTTAATTGAGAAGTCATGTTTAAGACCAGAGACAGGTTTGTGTTTTTTCATAAAATGCATGTATGATTGGATATGAAGAGGAACTATTTCTGATTTTATCACGTGAATGGATGTTGTAACGAGTAAGAATTTTTGGAACTATTGATAAGTTATCTGATTCATTTTTTTATAGTTATTATCTTTAATGATGAAAAGTAAATCATTGTGTTAATATGTGATTGATGATTAGAGTTAAGGAAACTATTTTTCTTGCTATCGTTTATGGCATGTGTGTTTTATTCTGATAAATTGTATCTTAGGCAATAATCGGAACACTAGCAGGTTAATGTATTAGTACTAGGCCTGTGGTAGAGAAGCATTGTCTGCATGCTAGAGTGAAAGGGTTAGCCCAAGCTCAACCTTCTCCAGTAGTTAAGCTTTCCTACTTTGTTACCTAGTTGGTTTATATCATCTTTTATCTTGTATCAATCCCACCTATAAGAGAAAATACAAAAAGAGAATGTTTGAACTGAAGGAGGAGCCTTCACAAGAAAACATAAAGCCCATCGATTAATTAGTCGAATCACAAGATATGGAGAACGATTCCACCATTAAATGTTGCAGAGTCTAATTGGGCCTCGATGGCAGGTTTGGTTCCTACTGCTAAGTTAAGGGGATTTAGGACCCCTCAACACTACCCTGTTCGAAGCTACGAGGATCAATACACTAAATGGACCACCCTACGTCAAGAAAGGGACTAGATAGTACCATACTTAACCAATGTTTTCCATACCCTACACACCAAATTGGGTATCAAATATTTTGAGTGTCATCTGGTGCTAAAATACCATGGTTGTTTGCATAAGTACATTCAAACAGAAATGGAGTTCTTGGACATCACCTCATTGGGCACAACTTATAGATACGTTGACAAGATCGAGCATAAATTTAAGCAGAAAGGAAGAGAGATTGTATCTACAAACAAATCACAATTGAAGCAGGGAAAAGGAAACCCCAATGCACACAGTAGGGGACCGAGTCAAGATGGTCACCCTCAGGATAATCTATCCAATCCACAACACAAGAAGGGAAACAAGAAGACAAAGAAGGACACGTGAAAATGGTGTGAGTACCATAAAATTCCTTGGGACAACACTGACAAATGTCGCTCCAAGAAGTCCCTTGTGGCTGAGCTAAAGGATTTTGAGTTAGAGGCCAATTCTGATTCTGAGTCAAATTATGAAGGAGGGAAGCAGATTATCAATGTTGAACCCAGTGCCACAGTCACTACCACCAAAGTCTAGCCAAGCGAACCAGAAGAACCAGAGGAAGGGGAAAACCTCTTTCACTCGTAGATGTGGGTCAAGGGAGCTCTGATTCATTTCATTATTGACAACAGTAGTCAAAATAACCTGATTTTAGAAGAGGTTGTCAAGCGACTGAAACTACCAATGACACCGCACCCACATCCCTACACCATCGATTGGTTTCATCAAGAAAGATATCTCTATGTCAGCCAATAGTGTCATCTTCCCTATGACATCAATCCTTTCAAGGATGAGGTATTGTGTGATATTTCTCCCCTTGAATTTTGTGATCTTCTTTTATAAAAACCATATGTGTGGAAGCGTCATGTTGTGTATGAGTCTATACACCACAGTGTTAATATTACTTTGGGTAGACAATTGTACATGATCCCAGAGGTGACACCACATATTGTTATTTCTTTAATCTCTAATAAGCAATGCAGTAAGGTCATTTCATAGACCGAGAAGTTCATATTATTTGTGATCCATACTCACAATAAGTCGAAGGTCTCCACCACATCCGTGACCTATACAAAACACCTCTTGTTGCAGTAGAAGAAAGTGGAGAAGATCGTGGAAGAATATAGAGACATCTTAGTCTCACCTACAGGGGTACCGACACACTGCCAAGTCATGCATCCAATTGATCTGATCCTCGATGCACCTCTACCTAATGGACCAATCTTTCAGAACTCACTGATGGAGAATGATGAAATTAGGCATCAGATCCAAGATCTTCTTCAAAAGGGGCACATCCGACCCAACTCCTCCCCTTGCAGAAGCCCAATTGTACTGGTGTAGAAGAATGATGGGACTTGGCGATTCTACATTGATTACAAATCCTTAAACAAAATCATAGTCAGGAACTGCTACCCCATTCCCAGGATTGATGACCTTCTTGAGAAACTCAATGGGGCAAATTTCTTCAACAAGATTGACCTTAAGTCTGGCTACCACCAGGTTCCCATCGAACCAATTGATGTCTATAAGACAACCTTCAAGTCTAAATAAGGTCTCTACGAATGGTTAGTCATGCCCTTTGGCTTAACAAATGCACCAACCACTTTCATGCAGTTGATGGATGATGTATTGAGACCCTTCACCAACTCATTTGTGGTAGTATATTTGGATGACATATTCATATTCAACAGAACGTGGGAGGAGCACATGCGACATATTCAACAGTTTTTGAGCACTCTGCGACAACACAAGCTTTATACCAACTTGGAAAAATTATCTTTTGGCATGAAAAGGGTCCAATACCTGGGCTACATTGTTGATTAGCATGGGGTACATGTTGATCTAGCTAAGATCCAAGTCATTCGTGACTGGCTAGCCCCGACCACACTAGTCGAGCTTCAGAGCTTCTTGGGACTCGCCAATTTTTACCAATGGTTTGTGTTGGGATTCTCCCATATTGCATGGGCCCTTAGCCAGGTGACAAAGGGTGGTGTTAGGGCCAAGTTCATGTGGGGGAAGGAGAAGCAGCGAGCATTTGAAGACCTGAAACATCGTTTGTGCTAAGCTTGAGTACTCTCTTTGCCTGATCTTCAACAACCATTTGAGATTGAGACTGATGCATATGACTATACTGTGGGTGCAGTTATCACTCAACAAGGGCATATAGTGGCATGAGATAGTGAGACACTCTCTCATACTATCCAAAAATACCCCACCTATGACAAGGAAATGTATTCCATTGTACAAGCCTGTCGTCAATGGAAACAATACGATAGTAGAACGACTGCCATCAAAACTAGTCCACCTACCTACAACAGTTCCATCTCAACATCAAGTATAAGACATATATCTCCAATCATGTCATTGACTACCTTAGTTGACCTCTTGTGGCTGCACTTACCACTTTTCTCCATTCTTGTGGACATGAAACATAGGATTGGCCCCAAATTTATCAACAAGATCTATACTTTGCCACCACATATCAGCTCTTGGGTACAGGCGCCACTGTCACTGATTTTCACATTCAGGACAGACTCTTATGCCACCTGGCCATCTCTAAATTCCTACAAGCGAGAATGCAAATCTGATTTGGGAAGCCCACTACAGTCGAGTGGCAGGAAATTTTGGCGTAGAGAAAACTGTGGCCGTTCTTCATAAACATTTTTATTTGCCAAAACTTCGAGAGGACGTCAGTAAGTATGTCACATATTGCACTGCATGTGCCATTGCCAAGCCAACCATCACAAAGAAAGGCTTATAAAACCCTCTTCCTATTCTTGAGAATCCGTGGGAATCCATCTCCATGGATTACATGTCTGGTTTGCCATCCACCAAGCACAAAAATGCTTATTTGTTTGTCGTCGTTAATCGGTTTTCGAAGATGTCCATCCTCACATCCTATAAGAAGAATGTCATAGTGGTAGATACTACCAAGCTCTTCTTCGAATGAGTTTGGGGTCACTTTGGGATACCACAAACCATCATCTCCGACCGAGACAACAGGTTCCTCAGTACCTTTTGGTTGATTCTGTGATCTCTATTGGACACCAATCTCACAAAATCCACTTCTTTCCACCCCCAAATTGATGGCCAAACCAAGGTCATCAATCGGATAATTTTTCACATCCTGTGCATGTACAATTCTAAGCATCCTCGTACATGGGATGAGAGTCTCCCATATGTCCAACATAGTTACAACGGGGATCTCCATAGTTCCATCGGCCATATCCCATTTCAGGTTGGTCTCAGATTCCAACCCTTGGGACCCATTGATGTTGCACTTCCTCTTTCCATAGAACAAACATACTCTTCCTCTGACCAGTCTACGATCGACAAAGCCACCAGATTCATTGAGCGGATTCAACACATCTGCCAATAAGTCCAAGAGATTTTTCAGAAATCCAATGTTAAGTACAAGAAACGCCATGATAAACATAGGGTACCACATCAGTTTCAGGTTAGCGAAAAAGTCTAGTTACATTTGTAGAAGGAACATCTCACTGGGCCCCATCGGAAGCTTCACCCACTTCATTATGGGCCTTACACTATCACCAAGGCTATGGATAACAATTCTTTTGAGCCCAACACTCCACCCTTCCTTGGTTTGCATCCTGTATTCAATGTGGACCTCCTTCGACCATATTTTCCACCATTATTGAACACCTATGAGATCGTCGAACAAATGACACCAACAGAGCTCAACCCTGACTACACAGAACAAGCATCCACCGATCAGATAATGGACACACAGGTCAAGGGCACTTGCCACCAGCAAATCTAGCTTTATCGGGTTGGCAAGGTGGGGCAAATCCTACACCAAGGAAAGTGGCTCACTCAGGGCCAAATCCAATAGAAGTTTCCTCACTTTATAGGGGAACTCAACGCAATGGAGACCATTGCTTCCTATGGGAGGAGTATTGATCCAGGTGGATATTGGTGGCCACCCACCTATTCCAACTGGCTCCTTGTGTTCGTTTTTTATTCAGCACGTCTTTTTGTACTACTTTATAATTGTAATTTATACACTTCTAGGGTTGTTTGAAGCCTCCCACATTCTCCAAGTGGATATGGGTGGCCTCTCGCCAAATCCAACTGGCTTATTTTGTATGTTTTCATGTCAACACATCTTGTTGTACTTCCAGGGATGTTTTTGGGCCCTAAAAGTTTTTTTCTTGACTCGTCATAGTCAGATAGTAGACAAAGTCAAATTTTGATTGTGATGTGTAGTTCTCTGAAAGACCTTTCCAACGGGCTATCATGTGCCTAAAACGAAGGTCATATGCAAAAGTTATGACCTTAGGAAGTTGAGGTACTAAATTACACCAACTTACCCATAGGGCCCACATGACTTTTGGCGTTTCACCTTATAGGGTTAGGTTTTTGGATGTCTAGGGTTTTTGCATTCATGAGTAATATGAAAACTGCCTCTGGAGCCTCATTTTATTCCATTTTTCTCAGACAGATGTGCGTAGAAGCCACATCTCTTCTTAGAGATAGCTAACGCCATTCGAGCAAGTTTTGGTTCTGCAATTTTACAGTTTCAACCTATTTCATTATTTAATATAAGATATTGTTCACTGGATATTTGTGTTATTCTTCCTATCTCTGTGTTTATTGTATTCATCTTGTTAATCAGTTTGTTTCACTCCTAAATACAGATCATAGTTATAAGGTTCTATATTCATTTGAGGTTGACTTCATATCATAATTAAAACAACCCCTAATGAACACTCACACTTTTCTTGTTGAGTAGGGATACGAATTTTTTCATCCATTATTGTATAAAATCGGGGAACCTATATTAAATTCCTATGATTTTCCAGCCATGAATTGGTAGGAAGAACCGTATCTAACCTTACCTTTGATTCACCATGTCTGGCCTTACCTTATCTCTAATTTCTTGGCCTTACATTATCTCTAATTTCTTGAATTATTTCAAGAGCATTCATTTCCCTTGTTGATATTCTTACTCAATTATGTAATTTTCCCATTATCACAAGGATAGATGTTGAAATATTGTAAAAATTTGATTCTTCAATCATGAACTAAATGACGAATTCTTTGCGTCAAAAATATTTTCAACAATTCGTTGATGCTCTACATTTTTTAACAAGTTTACGGATAGGAGTGATATGGGTATGTGTGATTTTTTCGTTTAATATACAAATAACATTAGTGCATTTCTATAGACCAAAAATGAACACACAATATAGAGAATATAATAAAAATAGTTATTCCATAGTGTGTGTGTTCTTGGTATAGACAAATGTAAACACGGTCTTCATAGCTATTTGAAATTCGATATGTTAAAAGAATTGTTGGATATTTTAGATATGGTATTGAAATGAGATTTTGGTATGGTATAAATCCATAGTAGGTTCAAAATTTTAACTATCCCAATGTGTACCAAACCTAATATGGCAATGAGTAAATCAATGCTAATGGTGGTGGGGAAGTCACTTATGATAAATATGGTGGTGTTGGGACCATTGTAGGAACACACTTTCTTTCTCATTGGCTTTGAATGGTGTGAGACAAAGAATATTTAGATACATGGAACATGTATTCTATTCATTTTTACTTTATATAGATAGGTTTTACTATTTAGATCATGGTTTAAGGTTAAAACATGATGAATTAATCCTTAAAATTTATTTTTAGGGATTATAAGCATTGTTCATAGTTGTAAATTATCACAAAGGACCTATAAATGGAATATTTAACTTGCAAGTGAGATATGGGAATTATTTTGGGGATTAATGGACCACGTATGAGACTCAATGCTATATTTATGGTTTAGTGATGAAAAAACATGTACTTAGGCTCGAATAATTGCTTCTAGGGTCCACAGTGCATGCATAGGGATATAACTAGCACAAAGGTCACATAAAGGGAACTTTTGGCCTACAAGTTCAATATGAGAAAATTTAGATGTTTGGCATAAAATTGATCGATCACATAGTTCAGGTCCTTCTTAAGTTTTAAAATTAGGGACTTAGATCCTAAGAGGTAATCATTCTTCTGTTCAATACATTGTTTATATGTATGAATAAGGGACATAGGCCCTAACAGTTTCTCCTACATTTCACAATCCATACACAGGGCCCCAAACCTCCATAGGGTTCATTTAAATATGTAACATTACACCTCCAATTATGATATGGTTACAAGTTTTACATTTTTTGTAGCAAGGATGGCCCTTATGTTTTAGTCCATAGTTTAGGACCAAAACCTAAAGACATAGGTCCTCAGAGTTTCCTCTATGGAATATGGTTCATGTACATGGCCTCAAACTACCCTAAATGTATTGTAGAGGGAATTATTTCCCTATAAGTGGTACATACATGCACAAGTTTGACATTTAGTGTAGAATGGATGGGTCTCATGGAATCATGGGATTTTTCAATGCTAAAATTGAGGACATAGACATTGACAATTTTAATTTATATCTCATGGTGTGTGCACAATCTCCTAAACCACCATAAATACCTCATAAAAGGATATGTATACATATGAGTCCAATGTATATGGGAATAAATTTAGCAATTGGTTTCAGGAGTATGATCTAAGGACTTAGGTCCTAATAGTACCTACTAAGGATAATGGACCATGGAATGTGCCCCAAAGCCCTATTATTGTTCCTAGATGACTCGAAGACCATTAAGAAGTCATGTTTTATGGTTTGAGGCATTTTTATTGTCCTTGGATGCTTATAAGCCTTGTCTAGGGCCTAAATCTTGACTTTCTTACCATGACCATCTCCAAGCCTCAAGAACCATACTTAGTGTTGAAAACATACAAATGATACCAAAATTCCCACTTGAAGGCCAAGGATATATTTAAGAGTTCATGTGTGTTGGTTCAATGCATCTCTAATTGATATGTAATCAACTGGTACCTAGAAAATCCATAGGGTCAATTATTTCCTACTATGTATATACAATTAATTAACTAGATACCTTTAACCCTATATATTTACCTTCATTCATTTTGAAAAACATAAATATATAACTATATTGTATGTTGTCTTATGTTATACTAACATGTTGATGTTGTAATTCCCCCTCTGTAGCTATCATTTGAACACCCCAAACAAAATAAATTTATATTTGAATTTTTGAGAAACATCTCTAGAAATCCCTATATTATGTAGACTAATATCTTTTCTTCAGGCCTTGGAAATCATGGACAACAATTCTAGGTGTGGTTTGACCCAACCCTAGATTTCCACAATTATTATGTGCATTGGATGTAATACCAAGATTAATGATTTTTTATTTTTCATTAGATGTATATTATGTGCAATAAAACACACACGGGTAACAACTATACTGTGCATTATATGTAGATGGGATGTAGACTGAAACAACACGATTTATCCTCAAGTTCACTATTATGCACCAAACACCCAAATAGAATAAAAAGAAAAAGAGAAGTAACTATAGAGGTTGAGAATAAAAGATAATAATGAAGGAGAATCATCTTTAGGGGGAAACCTCCTTTTACAATATAATAAACGAACAAGACGATATTCTCTTTAAAACTAGGTCTCCTTGGTATATATAGAAGACAAAGGGTACAATTAAAATTAAATGGTCTAGCCAAGCAATATGGACAACACTAATATAACAACATAAATGTAATAACTCAATATTTAGGGCTTAATATGATCCTCCCCTTCAAACAAGTGTTTCCCTCAATACTTGATTAGTTGTGGATGTTTCTACATGAATAACTTGTCTTCCCACGTCACCTCTTCTACTGGTAGGTTCTTCCACTTGATGAGGTATTTAGTAATTTATTGATTTAACATTTGATTGATCCATGTTTAAAGTATTTTTCTAGTTCTAATGTGAAATTCCCTTCTTCATTAATCTATGGTAACATAGTCCAAGCCAAGATATTTTCACTAGTTACCTTGTTTAACAAAGGAACATGGAAGACTAGATGGAGGCAACTCCAATTTGTAATTCATATTTTAAATCCTATGAAACACTTTATAGGGACCATAGTACTTGGGTGCTAATTTATTGTACATATTTTGTTTCTTGAGGGACATTTGTTTGTATGCTTGTAGCCTTAGAAATACCCAATCCTACAATTCAAATTCCCTTTCACTCCAATGTTGACGTTCTTTCTATTTCATCTTATTTTGTGACATATCCAAGTTGTCCTTCAATATTTGGAGAACCTATTCTTGGTGATGTATGTGGTCCTCCATTGCTCAAACCTTCATTTTTCCCCACAAGTGTGATGTGATGTATGGAGCATGATAGCCATAAAGCACCATAAATGAGGAAAATTTTGATGAAGTATGGAAGGATGAGTTGTACCACCATTTTTCCAAGGGAAAACATTTGACACATTGTTTCTATTTATAATATGTAAAGAACCAATAATACCCTTCTAAACATTTATTTACAATCATAGTTTTCCATTGGATTGAGGATGGTAAGAGGAGTTGTGAGCCAATTGAGTACCCAAACAATAAAATAATTCAATCCAAAAAACACTAATGGAAATTATATCGAGAGACAATAGAATCCTTATTTCATTCACAAATCCATTGGTACAATAAAAACTTATCAAGCTCTAAAGACAAGGATGCAAGAGTTGCCTTTTGTAAAGATGACACTTGGTGTAGTTCAAATAATTGCTCCATTTGGAATATCCATGTTATAGGATATTTTAAAAACATCAATATTTCTCATGTCAATATTTGGAATTAATTAGTTCGTTGGTCCCAAATTGAACCCCAAATGATGTGTATTTTACAGTGATGAATGAACATGGTTTTGGGACTCAATCTTCATGTTCTCCAAATGTGTTAAAATATTCTATCTTCTATCTTTTGATCCATTCATTTTTTCATCTATCCATCTTCTATAATTTATATTCTATCTTTTGATCCATTAACTTTTTCATCTATCTATCTTCTATCTATGTGTTAAAATATTCTATCTTCTATCTTTTGATCCATTCACTTTTTCATCTTTTGATCTATCAAATTTTTCGTTTTATTTCCTTCTAAATATTTCTTGCGAGCATGCCAAATCAACCTTTTTTCAACACATTATAGTCCATGTCATTAGCTTCTTTCCTCGATTGGGATATTGGCTCTCTAAGTCTTAACTTTCTTTAGGAATCATGGATGAGTTATGTGGAAGTTTAGCATGTGTAAAACAATTTTCACCACCTCTTTCCATGTGAGCCAAAAATAATATATACTTAGACTTATCCTCTATTTTTCTCTTTACCACACCTTTTGAATCACCTCAAATAGATCTTCCAATATAAAATTATGTCAGTTCCAATTTAACATGCCTTTTTAAACCCTTCATTTGGAGACTTTTCTACAAGCCAGCCTTGCACCCAATATAACTATAAAATTTCTACAGCTCTAAGTATATATATTTTTTCTATGGTAGCCTAGCATGTCTTCCCTATAATTCCACAAGTATGACTAAATTCTGAAGTGCCAAGTAAAATTTATGGTAATTTTCCCAAAACTTTATGAGTTTGGCCCTTTTAGGAGAGCTAACTTCTATGGACTACCACACCTCTAACTTTTCATATATACTTCTAAAATTTTTACTTGAAATACTTTTTTCTATAATGTATTAAATATAACTAGTGGCACTCGATTTGGATCCTTTTAGAATGACATATGATTGTTTAACTGATAACACCCATTTGAGATTGGTTTTAGGACTAGTTAAAAACCATAGCTTCCACGAAATGTAATTTTTAAAGTATAATGAACCCAAATATGACATTTTACCACAAGTACTCTGTTATGTCATCTCAACCTTCCCAAAATTTCATCTTTTGAATCTTCTCATAAAACAATTATAGCAAAAATGCCAATATGAATCATTTGAAGGAGATAAACCCAAATATTGTATGATATAAAACCAAATGCTATGCACCAAACAACCAAATAGAATAAAAATATAAATATAAGTAACTCCACACCTTGTGAATGAGAAAGAAGAATGAATGAAAATGTTTTTTGAGGGGAAACCTCCTTTTACAATATCACAAATGCACAAGATGAGATGTTCTTTAAAACTACATCTCCTTGGTATTTATAGGAGGCAAATGGTGCAATTACAATTAAAGGGTCTAGCCAACCATTAAAGGGCCTAGTTGATCAATAAAGAAAACATTAATATAAGAATATAAATGTAATAAATCAATATTGAGGGCCTAACATTCACCTTCAAATTGTTCCTAGTGTTCCATTCTAACATCAAACAATGTGACTTCAACATCTAGTGGATGAAGAGATCATTGTATTCTCAACGTGGATGAAACTATTTATGGTAAATTATATTGGCGTGCCATTACCATTTGTCTCTAGCACCTTGTCACTTAGATGATTAGTTAGTGAATAAAGAGGTTGGTTTGGCACTAGATTAGTCTTTCCATGAATCTTTGAATTGATTAATATATTATCATTTTCATTGAGAAGGATCACCTCATCTACTCCCAAGTATTTCTCAACTCTAGTAGTTTAATGACATAACCTCCCCAATAAACATTGGGTTTTGGGTTTCATGTGGAACATTTGAGACTATGAAATTCATGAAGTAAATCTTATGATCAAGTTTGGCTTAATTGTGGCTATTCCCATCAATTGGATCTTTGAACTCTAGTCTACCACCTTAATCATAAATAAAATTTTCTGTATCTTGTAGATTCCCCAATTCTTCATAGTTTTGGTCAGTTTTATGCTAATTCTTAACCATCCATCTACAATGGCCTATTACTAGATACACACAAATATAAGATGTTATCATGTAGGTATTACTTACATTAGTCCCCCATGGAAAGGGTTGGTATCCATTCCCAGACTAGAATTTTGCATCTTAGGTGATATAGGCCTTTAATTTGAGGTCGATCTTATGTTTTAGGATTTAGTCCAATTTTGTATCTTGCATAGCATGGGCTAGTTCCCGTATCTCAATATTGACTCATTCCTTTTTTACAATGTGTTTCTTTCTATGCTCCACCTCACTTTGCCTTCTCTAGATTTCTTGCTTTTGGAATGTGAATTTTTAAAATGCAGACTCTAGTCTTTAAAAGTTATATTCATATTTAATTATGCCCTATTATTGCACTTAAGATAAATATACCATTTCTTAGTCTCTTCTTCAAATATATCCTCCATAATGATTATCTTTCCTTTATGAACTTTAGTGGGTTTAGAAATTAATTGGGTAGTCATGTAATTTTGGGCCTTGGACTTGATTCCCTTGGTGTTGATCCTATTGTATTGTTGATCCCTTCATAATATATAGATGATTTTAATCATTTTAACCCATGATGACGAACTAAGCACATTGTTATTCTTGGTCTCGTCGTTTATGAGTGGGCAATTACATGTAGCATGCCTTTTTCATATTACTCATTATTAGTTTCTACAAGTGTGTGTAAGTGGCCCAAGGTGTCCTACGTCAACACACATCCAACACCAGCGAGGGATCTTGCATTTGGACCTCAAATACGCACACATTACATATAACTAAAATGCATGTGTTGTTTATCACTAGAGCATGTACATGTTATTTATCACTAGAACGTGCATACATTATTTATCACTAGAGTATGAATGCATTTTTGTCTATTTTAGGCCTTTTGGACTTTGAATAAAACTTAAAACTATTTCTGATTGATGGAAAAGTAAAATTGTACCCTCTTACCAACCATTAAGTGGGTCATTTCACATGGCCCACCAAGAGAAGCATTTCATATGACCAGGTTTTTCTTGAATAACATTGATGAATGAACTCACATTAACACATAATTGGGAATAATAACTATCCTCATTCCAAATTAATAATTAAGTTATCATAAGTTTTACTACCTTATGGTTGAGAAATAAAAATTACTCCATATAGCCAATGTTCTCATTCTCCTGTCATTTTCTAACTGCACAGCTTTTACTTATAATAAAATGAGTCATACTTTGAAGTCCATATAAGTTAAAAATGCTTTGAAGTCCATACACCTTATGTAGCATTATCATAAACTACTCATTGCCATAAAAATGGATAATTTTAAAAAGGGCTTCCACACCTTGATATTTCCAAAATGTGAACGCAATAATTAATGATGATCGTCCTTGTACTGTTTGACCCATTTTTTTTGATGATCTCTATCTCTTCCGGCCGCTGTTCTCTGAGCCAATCTAGATCTTCTTTAGATGAGAAGTGCAGGTCTTGGCAATGACTTCCTACAGTACATCAAAATATGATCACCAGAGTCTAATCCAATCCAATATTCTCCATCATTTATCCAACTATAAAATTTAAAATTTTTGTGAAGATTTACCTTCATTTGTTACCAGTGCTATAACGCTTTCTGATATGCTCTCGATCACACTACATAATTCCACAACGATGAAGATGCAATCTTTAATTACTCCCTCCACTCTTTCTATATATATAGAAAGATATACATGAAAAGAAAGAAGTCATACCCTCTAATGCTATATGGATCTCGCAAGCCATTGGAGAAGATTATGTTGTTTGCAAAACGTTTGAACACCCTTCTTATGTTTTGGGTATGAAACCCCCAAAAAATAATCATGTATAATTACAATATAACTATCAACGGCTTCCAACAAAACTAAGATTGAAAAATAATAACAATTTTAAAATTCAAAAATCTTGATCCTCAATAAATCTTAGTGTAAGATAAATCGATTGATTACGAGGTGAATGCGATCGAGAACTTACATGGCCACCAAATTTTGTTTTGATCCACTTGGGCCTCGGTAGAACTCCATATTTTCTCTTGCAGTCCTCTACGAAGGATTTCATATCTAATAGATCTAAGGAAAACATTGTTGTATTCAGCATTGAGCTCATTGGCATCACCATTTCAGTGAAAATTTGTATGCATACTATCAATATTATCAATAACAATAGCTTCAAGTTGTTTTATTAAATCTTGTTTCAATATTTTTTGATTACTTTAGATTTCCTAAAATAAGTTGGTTTTAATTTGAAAAAATAAATACTTAACCTGCCAATTCCACCCGTCATTGGAATATTGTTGAAGATCAAGACAAGTATTATTGGTGGTGTACGTAACTTCAAGGTCGTAGTTGTAGTTAAAGGTTGTTGTAGTGGATATGCGGGTGAGGATGTCTGTGCCTTTAGGAAAGCTATGGATGGCCTTTCACATCTTTTAATACAAAGAAAAACAAAATAAGTCTAGATGTTCAATAATTGATTAGTTCTATGCTAACAGATTCCTGTTTAAATTTCTCCAAATTAAACAAAAGATATACATACTTATAATTCTCCTACAATTCACAAGCCATACACATGTCCCTAAATATCCATAGGGTTCATGTAAAGTGCAACCTCACACTTGCAATTAGGACATGGTTACAAGTCTTACATTTTGTGTAGCAAGGATGGCCCTTCTATTTTAGGCCATAGCTTAGGACCAAAACCTAGAGACATAGGCCCTAAGAGTTTCTTCTAGGGAATATGTGTGAGTAAATAGAACACTTCCATAATAAACCTAACAAAAGAGAGGAATAAAGATTTGAAGCTATGAAACATAAGAAAAAGAAAAGAAACAATACAAAAATATTTTACCATGGAAACCCAAACGGGAAAACCAACATTCATTGATCATCTTTCTCTGTTGTTGTCTTATTCATTCAGAATAAAAGGTTACATGCCTAACCTTGGTCTACCCCTAAGACAAAATCGACATCATAACTTCTTTCTTTACACAAGAATAACCCTGTAGCCAATTCGTATTACATATACATGACCAACAACCTCTAAAACAATTTCTCTAAATATTAATTATTACAACATTACAACACACCTTATTTATAGGATTTACAATAAGAAAAAATCTAAAGAAAAGATCCCAAAAACAGTTACATATTCATGCATATCATTGGCTACAAATACTGTTAATCTTGGGATTTTGTTACAGTCAACTACCAAGTTATATTACCATTCGACCTTTATTCGGTCTTCAGTTGGTTTCCACACAACCACCTATCGATATTTTATCATTTGACCTCTTCGAATTGTTGCTGATTACTTTGAATTTGACTTTTCCCAGTTGATCCACCTCAACCTTTGAATTTCACTGCAAAGAATATAACAAACCAACATTCTCCCACTTGTTGTCTTCTTTTTTTGAAACCAAGAGATTTATAAACTTCTTTTCACAGACCTAGGGTAGCAATGCCCATTGCCTCTGTGCACCAAGAGAATTCATAGCACTCAAAGAATTGATCAAAGAGTTTGTTATGTTTTCAAATGTGTCTACTTTATCAAGAAACACCTTGTTGCTTTCCACCACATCTCTCATGAAATGACATTGTACAACAATATGCTTAGTCTTGGAATGATAAGATAGGTTCTTTTCTAGAAATATTTCACTTTGACTATCACAACTTATCTTCATATCTCTCTCCTGAAACCTGATTCTTGAACACGATCGTTGCAACCAAACTACTTATTTTCTTCCATGTGTGATTACCATGTATTTAGCTTTTGTTGTTGATAAGGCTACAACTACATGTCACTTACTCATCTAGCTAATTTCTCCACCGAACATATTGAACACATATCCACTTGTTGTCCTTCATCGATCCATATCTCCAACCCAGTCAGTGTCGAAAAATCCATGTACATCTAATTCATTGTCACCTATATGTTTTCTTTGGTAGCATATAGCATAATATTTTGTGCCACACAAATACCTGATACTCTCTTGACAGTTTTCCAATCCTCCTTTTGCAAGTGTCGACATGTATCTGCTCAACACTCCCACTCCATGGGAAATGTCTAGTTGAGTGAAGACCATCACGTACATTAGACTACCAACAACACTTGCATAGGGAACACATGCCATGTCCTCTATATCCTCCCGTGTCTTTGGAAACTGTTCAACGATTAGCCTTGCTCCCACGGGAATTGGTACCTTTACAGGTTAGTAATCCTACATGTTGAAATGTTTCAATATTGTTTCAATATATTTATTTTGGTTCAGGCATAGATTCCTAGATGCTCGATCTCTCTTGATATCCATTCTTAGAATGAAGTTCGTTGCACCAAGATCCTCCATGTCAAACTTCGAGGATAGATGCTTCTTCACCTCCTCTATTGCATTCATGTTTTTTCCAATTAGCAACATGTCATTGACATATAATGCTACATATATGAAGCACCCACCTTCTTCTTTGGAATACATGCAGCAATCAACTTTGCTTCTCAAAAATCCCAAACTAAGGATGTAGTTGTCGAAATTTTGGTACCACATCCTTGGTTATTTCTTTAGACCCTAGAGGGATCTTTTCAATTTGCACACCAAATATTTCTTTCCCCTTACTAAAAATCCTTTAGGATGTTTCATGTATATTACTTCGTCCAGGTCCCCATGTAGGAACGTTGTCTTTACATCCATCTGTTCTATTTCCAAATCAAATGTAGTAACCAGAGACATTAGTAATGATCTAAAGGAAGTTAATTTTGCAACATGGGAAAAATCTCACCGAAATTGACTCCTTTGACTTGGAAATATTCTTTTGCTACCATTCGAGCTTTAAATTTATCAACTTGAACCATAGCATTCATATTCTTCTCGAATATCCACTTTCTACCGATGATTTTTCTTCCACTAGGTAATTCAACTAAATCCCATGTCTCATTTTTGTGCAAGGATTACATTTCTTCAACCATGGAATCCTTCTATAGTCTCCCCTCTGTTGAGTCGACTACCTCACCAACCGGATTGGGCTCCTCGTCAGTGGTAGTTAACACAAATGTGGAATGGAAGTTGGGTGGACTATACCTTTTGACTGGGTTTCGTACTCGTACAAACCTCCTTACAAACAGGGTCGGTTGTTCCACCTCTTCATTTGATTCAGTCGACTCATTTGAATCATCTTCTTTGTTCCTTAGTTCAAACCTCACCTTCTTTGGATTATTCTTTATTTGAATTGTCACTTCAAACTCATACTTCCTTCTAACTTATTTGAAGATCATATCTCGAATGAAGCTTTGCATTGTGTGGGATTGTAATTGTGAAGCTTTCACTTTGGAAGAGCATTTTTTGAGAAAATGAAAATAAAAATGAAATGTGTAAAATACTTTTTAAGAGAGTAAGTTCAATTAATGTAAGTTTCAACTAGGTATAAGCCATGTACTACATAGGCCTTCCACGATTTGTTGATGATACATTTTAATAGGGTAAGTTCAATTGAGGGAAACTTTATCTAGTTACAAGGTATGTATGTATGTATGCCTAACAAAGAAAGTAAATTTGATAGAAAATGAAAATAAAATGTGTGAATATATCTTTCAAGAAGGTAAGTTTAATTAACGAAATTTTCATCTAGTTATAAGTTATGGACTATATAAGTAAATTTGATAGAAAATGAAAATGAAATGTGTGAAGATATATTTTAAGAAGGTAAGTTTAATTAACGAAATTTTCATCTAGTTATAAGTTATGGACTATATAGGTCTTCTACTAATTAATGATTGAAAAAAGAAGACGCAATTTCATAGAGAAAGGGAAAAATCTAATATGAGCATCAAAGAAATTAAAGATAAAAGAGGATAAACTTTTAAAATGAGGTAAAATCCTAATGTAAAATCCAAATAAATTATATATACACAAAGGGAAAAATTTAGAGATGGAGGCAAAGCTCTAATGGGTGAGTGCAAGGTAATGATGGTAGCTCGTTCTTTTATGGTGCATTAGTGAAAATAAAATATGGAAAAACAACAAAGCCTTCCATTCAACCCACCATTCTATATCCAAAAACTCTTGTCCTTCAACACCCCATCCCTAGTGTTGAAATTTTGGTATGCTCGTTTAACCATAGACAATATCACATCATTTTCACCCAACCATATGCATTCAAATATGCCACCCCCGAGCAAACTAACCTTTACTTAGAATAATTCCGACAAGCCTACTCCAGAACCAACAAATAAACCCTAGTTTCTAATTGCAGCAATAACTCAAGAAAAGTAGAGCGCTCCTTCTTCGAGAGTAGCACACAAGAGAGAGAGAGTCTCCATATCCATAAAACAAGTACCACAAACAAATGCATGTGCAGAGAGAGTAACGCACAAGAGAGAGAGTCTTTGTATCCATAGAACAAGTACCACAAACTACTCTCTCAGACTTGGACCATAATCAGAAAGAATAGATCACCAAGAGAATCAACAAGAATATCACTAAGATAATCACTTGATAGTGATAGAGAGATGCCAAGACAAAGAGATGACCATACACCCTTATTCCTCCTTGCATCTGCAACTACAACTCTCCACAAGACTTGCGCTCTGAGAGGGTGTACAAATGAGCTAAAACGTCCTCTATTTATATTAATCTGTCTAGTGACTTTTTTGGCTAGGCCGACCTAACTTTCTAGTAATTATATTTTATGTTTATCTTTTTCCTGTGGATCTGACTTGTATATATGGAAGAAAATATTCTAATATTAGTATTCTGCTAGTCTGACTTGTCTTCTAGGGTTTCCACACATATGTTTAATGGTTCACTTGCTTCCAGAATATTCTATTCTAAGTCATAGGTTACATGTGGAGGTTAATACCTCCTGCAAAAACCAAAACATCAACACTCCCTCTTTGATAGGAAGGTATTAACTAAGATGTTCTTTATGTAGTAGTCTCAAACGCATCCATCTAGCTCACATGGCATGGGAAAGACTCACATGGTCTTGCAGACTAGTCTACAGGTAGCATCACCATAGCCACACAAGCTATCATATGATCAAACATATCATGTAACAAGTATCACCATCATAGTTGCACATTAGCCATCTAGTTGGCAAACACCTCCAAAAATATTGGTTGGCCCTCCAGCTAGTAACCTTTGATGCTACTGATCGATACTCTAACTGGGAATAATTTTCGACACTACAGGTTGGCATCTAGTTCATACAAAACTAGTAACTCGTCAGTTCACACAAAATATGACTAAAAAAGCTAACACTCCCTCTTAACAAGGAAGGTATACCTCTTGGCACAATCATCATCATTGCTTTTGTGCTTCTACACACCTCGACCAGTGTCTTGTTGAATTTCACCTTATGGACTCTATTCTTTCAAATTTATATTCATCTTTAATTATGCCCTATTATTGCACTTAAGATGAATATACCATTTCTTAGTCTCTTCTTCAAATATATCCTCCATAATGATTATCTTTCCTTTATGAACTTTAGTGTGTTTAGAAATAAATTGGGTAGTCATGTAATTTGGGGCCTTGGACTTGATTCCCTTGGTGTTGATCCTATTGTATTGTTGATCCCTTCTAATATAGAGACGATTTTAATCATTTGAACTGATGATGAGAAATTAAGTGCATCGTTGTCCTTGGTCTCATCGTTTATGAGTGGACAATTACATGTAGCATGCCTTTTTCATATTGGTCATCATTAGTTTCTACAAGTGTGTGTAGTTGTCCCAATGTGTCCTAGGTCGATACACACCCAACACCAGTGAGGGATCTTGCATTTGGACCTGAAACTGTTTGTGGATTATATGTGAACATTAACATGCACACATTATGAATAACTAAAATGCATGTGTTGTTTATCACTAGAGCATGTACATGTTATTTATCACTAGAAAGTGCATGCATTATTTATCACTAGAGTATGAATGCGTTTTTGTCACGTGAACTTCAAATTCCATGTGGGAGCTTGACACATGTAAAAATTTTGAATTTCAAAAGAATGTGCTTGCATTTAATAACACTTATCCAATCCACCAATCCACCTATCATGTTTTATGTCATATCTCATCTTATGCGTGTACTTTGGACATAGGTTTGTACTAATACTCCTTTGTTCTCTACATGTATATTAATTTTTATATATTGATTCCACCATTTAGATAGTCAAATTTGCGCCAAAAGGACATATACCTTACTCTCCATAAAAGGAAAAATATCTACATTAAAAAAACAAAATTGATAATGAAAAATAGAAAAATTTTCAAAAATGACAATTGTATCTACTTTTTTCCAAGTAACCAAGTCCCCATTGATATTTATTACTATTATGCTTTTTTCATATTTATTGGAAATCTTATTTTTAATTTTTATGCCATTAAAAATAATTTTGACAATATCACTTAAATTCAAATAAATATTTATTACTATTATGTCTTTTTTCATATTTATTGGAAATCTTAATTTTAATTTTAATTTTTATGTTATTAAAGATAATTTTGAAAATATCACTTAAATTCAAATAAAATTAATTTGATAAAAAAAATTTAAAGATATTACTATCCACATTTATACAAACATTTTAAAAAATAGATGTTGTAATGTTTATCATAAAAATAACATTATATACTTATAACCATATAAGTACATTTTAATTCAAAAATCTTAAGAATGTGTAAGCAAAATGATTTAGTAGACATTTTTATAGATATAAGATAAACTTTGTTTTAGAGATGTTATTTTTCATGTTTATATAAAAATAAACTTTTTGTTTTAGGGATGTTAGTATTCAAGTTTATGTAAAATAAACTTTGTTTTAGAGATGTTAGTATCCATATTTATATAGATATTTATATAAATATTGTAATATTTATTATAGAAGTAACATTATACATAACCATATTATTAAAGTACATTTTGACTCAAAACCTTTGGTGTTAAAAAATTAATTACAAATTCTATAGAATGTGTGAGTAAAGAAATTTGAGAGATGTTTTAAAATGGTAAAATATTAAATGAAGTGTAACATTTACAATGTTTAATGTGTTTTTCCTTTTACACTGGATCATAATGTTCAATGTGGTTAGGTAAAAAAATTTATTAAAATTATTATTATTATATATAT
>CBVK0100286399.1:0-22813 GCA_900067695.1 Picea abies
CTTCCCCGTGTCCTTTTTTGGCTTCGTGGTGTTGTTCTTTGCTTGTGGCTTTGGTGGGTTGTCCTAGGCTACCCTGCCTTGGCTTGGTCCTTTGTTCTATGGTTTGGGAGTACCTTTCCCTTGCTTTTGATTTGCAGACCCAAAGTCTCGCTTCTTCTATTTGAACTTCTGCTCAATCTTGGCAGCATATCGGTATGCCACACCAAGTGAGGAGATGTTGAGGAACTCCATTTCCTCCTGAATGTATCTGTGCAGACAAATGCAGTACTTTAACACCAAATGTTTCTCTGAATATTTGATACCGAACTTTGTGCATAGGGTATGAAACAGATTCGTCATCTCATGCACATCTTGGTCCCTTTGCTGCTGCAACGTAGTCCATTGTATGTATTTGTCCTCATAAATCCCCACAGGATAATATTGTTCCTTGATGGCATCTCGGAAAGAATTCCAAGTGGGTGTGGTCGAGAACAAATAGGGTTCTCCCTCACTCTCTTGCTCCGAGTAGGTTTCCCACCAGTCCTTGACATGGGGGACGACTTTGAGGAGTGCAAAAATAATCTTTTCTCGGTTGGAAAAATCATGAACCGAGAAATATCCTTCTAACAGATTCAACCATCTATCTACGACATCTACATCTATTTGGCCATCAAATATGGGATGTCAAAGTTTACTTGTACCTTAAAAGGAGTGGTGCCTCCAGAGTGGCTTCTGGATGTTGATGCGCCGCCAGTCGGAATTCGTTGAAGAATCTGGGCAAAGTTGTCCATCATCGTGTTCATTTTTTTCTCGAGGGCCTCCTCGAGCAACATTTTGATAGGATCTCCTGCTCCCTCATCTTTCTTTTCTTCCCCCATGGGCGGTCATCGGGGTTTGCGAGGCTAATCTTGCAAAGGTTCAACCAGATCGAGCCCCAACTCCTTATACCCCGATCTCGTTGGGGACATGCAAAGAAGGTTCGAGAATGAGTAGACCGCTCTGATACCATTGATCCAGATTTATGTAGGAACACAATGAAATACAAAAATACACATAAACACAGAGAAGCAACGGAAATAAGACTTCATTTCATTAATAATAAATGACTGAAATATGCTTACAAATAGAATGGAAATAAACTAGCTAGGGCGTTGGTAGCTTATCTCTGAGAAGAGATGTGGCGGCTACTAGCCTCTGAACTATGTTACAATGAGGCTCGAAGGCCTATTATTATTGAGAAATAATGGAAAACCCTAAACATCCAAAGACCTAACCATAGGAGATGAAACGCCAAGACTATGGGCCCTGTTTGGGTAAGTTGGTACATCAACTTCCCGGGGACGTAACTTTGGCATACGATCTCAGTTTGACGCGTTCTATAACTCGTTAGAAAGATCTATCTGAGGAATACAAATTTTGGGTGGGAAACATCGATTCATGATCCATGTTGCTCTCTGTTTTCCCAAAAAACATCATTTAAGGCCTCAAAACGGCTCCGGAAGTTCAAGACCTGAAAAACTGCTAAAAATAGTAAACTATGCGGAAACTAAAAAACTGAAAGAAGCAATGGTGGGGGTCCAAGTGGAATAGGTGGGTGGCCACCAATATCCACCTGGATCACTCCTCTTCCCAAAATGGACTACATCCTGCAAATGGTGGTAGGGTCCCAGAAGATGTCCATGCTGGACGGTTTTTCGGGGTATAATCATATCATGGTCCACCTAGACGATAGAGAAAAAGAAACTTCCAAAACTTCATGAGGGACGTTCATGTACACCAAGATGCCTTTCGGCCTAATGAATGCTGAAGCCACTTTCCAGAGGACAATGGACATCGCATTTGCTGAAGAAAAGGACAGGTTCATTATGATTTATCTGGATGACGTCGCGGTGTACTCTTCCTCCGATGAACAACACCTCGAGAACTTGAAGAAAGTTTTCCAGAAGTGTAGGAAGTTCGGCATATCGATGAATCCTAAGAAGTCACACTTTGGGGTGGGAGAAGGGAAGCTATTGGGACATATTATCTCAAGGGAAGGCATCAAGATAGACCCTACTAGGGTGGAAGGAATCCTGGATATTGACACTTCGCGCAGTAAAAAATAAGTGCAATCCTTCCTAGGAAAACTAAACTTTTTGAGGAGATTCATCCCAAATCTGGCAGAGATTATAAAGCATATCACCTACATGCCCAGGAAGGGAAATGAGATCAAGTGGAACCTGGAGGCCAAGAAATCGTTCGACTATATCAAGGTGGCATTGAATAAATCACCTGTGCTATCTAGTCCAGATTTCACGAAGGATTTCATCTTGTTTTCATTCACATCAAAGCATACAATTGTCGGCGTGCTGCTGCAAAAAGACAAACAAGACATCTAGAAGCCTATAGCCTATTTCAACAAGACACAGTGGGATGCTCCACTAAGGTACGACATCATGGAAAAACAAGCGTACGCTTTAGCGAAGGCTTTGAAGGAGTTCAAGAAGTACATATTGCATTCCCACGCCATTGCCTATGTGCCCAACAACTCAGTAAAGGATATCTTGACTCAGCCCGGCCCTGAAGGAAGGAGAGGCAAGTGGATAGCGACCATGTTATAATATGACCTGGAGATCAAGCCTACAAAATTAATTAAGAGTCAGGGCCTGGAAAAGCTAGTGGTGTAGTGAGACTGTGATGCGGTGGGAATGAATTTCATAGTTGATCTGTCAGAGAGTCCTCAAGAAGAAGCGACTGCGCAGGTGTCCTAGGAGTTTTTCGATTCATCGTGATATGCCAATATCATCTATGTATTGAACAATATATAGGCCCCTCTAGGCATTAGTAAGACTAAGGCTAGATTTCTCAAGATTAAACGGTTAAGTTCTGCATCCTGGACAACTCACTCTTTCAGAAAGATCCTAGGGGAATGCTGGTGAGCTATTTGCTGGAGAATGATGTGAAGCAAGCCGCAAAATAATTTCACAAAGGTGACTACAGGGGACACCATTACTGAAAAACCACCGTTCACACAATCCCAAGGGTAGGTTACTATTGGCCTACCATCTTCGCAGACATGTACAAAGAAGTCTCCAACTATCACGAATGTCAGATTTTCGACAGGATAAGGAAGCTACGATCCCTGCCACTAAAGATGATATCAGTCGAGGCACTGTTAATTCCATGGGATTTTGATTTCAAAGGGGAAATAAATCCACCATCCTCGGCACAACACAAATGGATACTCACGACCACTAACTATTTCATAAAATGGATAGAAGCAATCCCTAGGAAACACACTACCAACGCAGTAATCATCCAATTCCTAGAGATGAGCATCTTTTTGTGGTTCGGGTGTCTCGTCAAGATCATAACAGATAATGCGGTTGCATTCAAGTCTAATAGGATGGAAAAGTTTTTTCAGGATTACAATATAACCCTGGGGCATTCTACGACGTACTACCCATAAGGAAATTGGTTAGCAGAGTCCTTGAATAAAAGCCTAACCAAGATCATCAAAAGGTTACTGCAGGACAATAAGAAAGCTCGGTATAAAAATATTATCTACGCATTGTGGGTGGATTGAGTTACCACCAAGAAATCCATTTCAACGTCACCCTTCCAGATTGTGTATGATGCAGATGCCATTTTTCCTACTACACTAGGACTGCCCGTCAGAAAACTATTGCAAGAGCAGGAGGCCAAACCAATTGACATGTAGAGAAGAATAAAACAATTGGTTCACACACATCAAATGAGGGAACACGTGTCCCAACGATCACAGCTCCACCAGGAAAAGATGAAGAAATCTTTTGACAAGCATTCCAAGCCAGAGGATTTTTGGCTGGGTGATCTAGTGTTGAGATGGGAGGTGAAGAATGAGGACAAAGGAAAACACAAAAAGTTTGATAACCTGTGGACGGGTTCTTTCAAAATTGGCGCACATCGAGGAAATAACGCTTATTTTCTAGAAGAACTAAATGGAGAATGCCTTGGTTGGGGGCCTGTAAACGATAGGTTCCTCAAACATTATCCGATGAAATAAATTCTGTTTAAGCCATCTGTCATTGTAAATAGTAATTTTATTTTTGTGTCAAGTCGGTAGGTCAACATAAAATTGAAGCTCAAAGTGAAGGCCCTCAGTTTGATGGTGAGTCTTTTTAGAAACTGCGTTGATAGATTAGGTTGCATCCTATTTTTCATATTGCAATGTCGAAGAGTCAAAATAAGGCCCAATGGTCAGGCACCTGGTCTACTATTCTTTGCTACCTCGCAGGGAGGATAACATCCCCGTTGGAGCCAGATGTTAGCACCACCATTTTCCTTTCCATTTAGAGTTGGTTTTCAATCGAGTAATGGCCCATGTGTCCAAACATGTGAAGTCAGGTATGTAGAAATGAAAGGGTCAAAGTCAACAAGTGGCTGGTTGGCCCTTGGAAATGGGAAGGGATGTTAGATTCAAAAACATGTGTAAACGGTACGGGCACGTCATTTCTAGAAGGTCGGGTACCATCAAAATTAGTCTCTAGGTGCCCCAAGTCGAGTCAGTTAGTTAATGGAAGTCATGTCAGTAAATGTTGTAACTATTATTGGTTCATCATTAAGGCCGAAGGAATAAAAAATTGCAGCATTCGCATCATGTATACCCTGAAAACCTTATCGCCTGTACTTTGCACACAAGGAGGTGTTATGGAAGATCTGCGATTGGATTTGGAATATCTAGTCACCATGAATTCCATGCCCTTCGACACATTTCTCCTTTCCGCCCGATCAGTTATAAATCCCAAAGGTTTTTCACCTAGGACATTCACGAATTCAGATTCAGGCTCCGTCTGTGAGTTCTCCCACAGGTCAGGGTCGATTGAATTCCCCATCTTGGGCATCCGCTCGATACACTGCGCGCAAGATAGATACCAGTCAGACTATGGAGACCTCTCAGAACATGAAGAAGGGTACACAGAGTGGAAGGATTTCTAGACCCGAGACTTAGAGAGATTGAGATTCATTTTCTCTTAGAACGGGCATCCCCAAAGGTGAAAGGGATATTTTTCCTTCACTTATGGGAATGACAACATCACACCGCTCAGGAATTGGAAAGGAAGAAACTGCACAGGAAGGAAGGACGATGGAAAACTTGTCTCCTTCGAAGCGGATACCTCGGAGAAGAGGTAGACCAAGGAAGAACAAGGAAGTTGTGGAAAATAAACTTTCAGATGATCCGCACACATGATCGATGGCTGGAAAATTAATTATGTGTGTCATCCACCTGGAGCCCTTGGAAGGTACCAACCGAGAAAGCAGGAGCAGGATGAGGAGGATGGATGCCTCAGGCTCAAATGATCAAGATACAGATCAACATCTGAAGCAAGCAAAGCTATCCATCGCCGAATTGTACCAAGAAAACAGGAAACTGAGGAAACAACCGACGATGAAGATCACGGAAGCATCAACAGGACAAGGTCGCAAGGGGAATGTGACATGGCTAAAAAGACAACTCTGGGAGGTGCAGGACATGATTGTATAGCTGCATGAAGCACAATAGTTTTTAGAAGAGAGGAATGCCAGACACTCCAGGGAATGTGAAGTGGTCGAAGAGATAGCCCGCACAACTCTTGTCAGTGAGCAGAAAAAACAAGACTAGCCGAGTTCTTTCTTGTATTCGAAAACAAAAGACAAATCTTAGAAATTTTGAAGGAAATGTCGCCCAAGGCGTTTTACCATTTTAGTAACGACCATGACTGTCTACATTGACTTGCCGTGCACACTTCCCCCAACAGATGAACACATGATAGAAGATCAAAGTCGTTACAATAGACAGTGGGACTCTGACAAACGCTTGTCTACCTAGATACCCGATCGACAAACCAAATCCCCGTGACGGATTATAACAATTTTGATCTAGCCTGATAAATCTTTGTCTATTTTTGGAAAAAATCATATGAAGAGTTTTGTAATGCAGAACAATCAGTTCCTTAGTTTGTAGAGATATCAGTTAGAATAATAGGGTAGCCCAAGCGACACCCTTATTTATATATTTGATGTTTTTGATGTAAGCCAGTTTGGTTGGAAAATTTAGTATATACGATAGCTATTGTATGTAATTTAAGTTCAAACAAAACTTAATGCAAAAGTCCTGCAACTTTGATGAAAATATTCTAATTATAGTAGTTGGATGTATTGTTTTCTTTTTCTTGCGTATGTGCTTCCTGTTATTGTTTTCCATATCTTTTTCTTTCTATTTTAGAATGAATTTTCGAACTTGTGGATTCGCTGCACAACACTCCTTGTTCGTGCCACTTAGACAAAACGTTTTCTTCTAAAAGTTAACTATGAATTCACTTGCAGTGGTGCTCCGAGTTACTTCCTATATTTTCTCCCCGCCACATTACGATTTTACACTGAAGACTGTTGCTTGCTTAGCCTTATCCTCTCAAGTTCAGTCACCAAGTCATTTTTTTCTGTCATTTTCTCGAATTGATTCCATAGACCAAGTCTTAATTTCTTGCGCCAATATAACCAGAATCCATTATATCATAGGTGTTAAATCTAGACACTGTTTTAAGAGCCATATTTTGCGTGGAGATCATGCCTCTTGAGAGAGCCCTCTCTAGTTCCGAAAGGCTAGTTGCGGGTCTCAAAGTTGGTTGAAAAAGTTACCTTCGTCATTTGTTTATCAACCAAACAAATTTATAGAGTGCTAACAAGTTCATCCCTTGCAGGATTGTTCATGTCTGTTAGCACCAGAAGTCACCTCTGGATTGTGACAGAGGTAAGCCTGATACTCATCAGATTTTATGTCACAGGTTGGTTATAAAAAGGGGTCAAATGGATGCAATCTTGGGAAAATATCGTCTTAACTCAACAAACTGGATTGATATGTATGAGTAGGTGAGGTCTTAGTTTAACTTTAGACAGTAAGTTATAGTAAGGGTGAGTCGGAGGAAGACTTCAGTGAGAAAATGTAGAGGTTTGTCGAGGACACCAAGTCTTTCAATAGCCCAAAGAGGAGACATTTAAACATAAGAAATTCTCAGATTTAAATCTTAAGGAAACTGAAAGGAACTATAAAAACACTATAATCAAACTTTCATCACAATGCAGTCACATTAATTGAAGTGAATCGTTCAATCATGAACTCTTTCAACATCAGAGGGAAACGAGAGGGAGCAAGAAAGTTGACTGTCATTAAACAAGAAATCTCAGACTACCCAACATAACCATAGAACCAAAGTGTTCATTAAAACTTTACAAATCAGGAGCTTTGCTCTACCATCGACCCTAATAAAGTGGAAAAAATGCCTACATATACTCAAAACTAGCTCCGACTGCTAAAGATGCAATCATATCATGTGTTTAAGGCTTTGTGTTGAAAAAATTCTCTGTTAGGTTGTGCATGCAGACGTTGGTCAGACTTCCCATGTAGTCTTCTATCAAATGCGATCTCTGTCAGACGAAATTGACAGTCTTCTTCTACAATTTGTCCCCTTTCTGACCTTATATTTAAGGAAGGAGATGACGTCTCACCCACCTTCCTTATTTACATTAACTGTCGCATCAGAATCATAGAGGCCCAAGTCAACTCTACACCTGAAGGACGTGGCAGTTTTCCTTTGGCTGTCGGCTGCTTCGTTGGACTGTTACAAGGGAACCCACTTGGTGGATGTGGATAAAACTGATGGGGTAGGGGCGGTTGGCGCGATTGGCGTGGAATCAACGGACGAGGGATGGCCAGGTGGACAGACATGACAGAGGAAAGGTGATTGGGAAGGCGAGGGAGACAAAAGATGCATGTGATGAGGTGTGATAGGACAAAGGTGAAGTGGCACGAGACCATGATGCAGAGGCAAAAGAGAGACTACGGTAGTAAGCATAGTTGGGACATCTCGCATAGATGGAGGTGAGATGGAGTACGAGGTGAGAACAAATGGCAGGAGATGGTGGGTGGATGTGAGGAGGGATATGATGCGGAGGTGAGTGGAGGACATGTGTGTTGCAATGAAAGGATGAGGGGAAGCGAGAGATGTGATAGGTGGAGGAGAGAGATGGAGTGGGGGATAGATGGTAGCGAGAGGATGGAGTGATAAGCGAGAGTGGTAAGTGGTCTACTCGGAGGGGTGAGCACACAGATCTCGGCCGCCCAGATCCATGTGCTTCTTAGCGTGACGCGCCTGCACACACAAAACTTAGGATAAGTGGGTTTTTAGCCCATTTCTTGCTTCTTCTTACCAAAATGCCAACTTCTTAGGGAAACACCTCCCTTTAAAAATAAATATGATAACATTAGGCTCCATGGGGGATGGATTTCTCTCTACGAGATGCCAAGAACCCTTCTGCAGCTTCAATGCCTTACTTTTGGGTTATGGAGTTACCTATTAAAACCGAAAACAAAACAAAAATAATATTTACAAAGACATGGGAGCCACTCATGGCTCAAATAAAGAATCTATTCAGAAAATGCCCATTTATAGGGCCATTGAAAACTTCTTCACCTTCCAAATTTTGTAGCCTGTAAGTATTATTTGGAAATACCTCAGAAACTTTGAAGGGCCCAATCCAGAGGGCTTCAAATTTTCCATGCTTGCCTCTGTCTTGTCTAGGTGCATTCCATTTTAGTACCAGATCTCCCAGCTGGAAACTTTTTTTTCTTACCTTTCTGTTGAAGGCTTGCTTGATTTTCTATTGACGATCATGCGCTTTGCCCATCACCTGCTCTCTAGTCTGTTGGACTTCTACCAGTTGATGAATTCTTCTGATCATATCATCAGGCTCTCTTTGATAATCCTAAAAGAAACTCGCTACAGGTAGCGCACGCTAAGAAGGAAAAACTGCTTCAGCCCCATATACAAGTTGGAAAGGAGAGATGCCCAGGGACCTTTTTGTTGTCATTCAATCAACCCACAGGGAAAATTTAAGTTTTGAGTCCCATGCTTTCTTGTTATATTCTAACAGTCTTTTAATGATTGTAATGAGGATTTTGTTAGAGGAATTTTCCAATCCATTGCCTTAGGGGTAGTATGGAGTAGAATGAATCAATTTGATTCTGAACTTCTCACAGAACTAGATCAATGGCTCAGACTTGAAATATGCATCATTTTCGGTGATGATTATGTTCAGACAACCAAACCTTGTCATAATATCCTCAAGAAAACCAATGATTACTTTGCATGACACACTCCTTGTGGGGATAACTTCTATCCATTTGGTGAAATAATCTGTTGCAATTAAGATCCACCTGTGCTGACCACTTGAAGTAGGATGAATTTCCCCAATGAATTCCAACCCCCATTGCTAAAAGGGTCCTGAAGTACCACATGCTTCAGTGGCAAAGAGTTGAGCTGCTTCTTTCCTGAGCATTTTTTACATTTGATGCAAGCCCCGAATTTCGCATAGACATCATTGAACAAGGTAGGCCAATAGTACCCATCCCTGAGTATTTTGTAGGCTGTGGTCTTCTAGAAATGATGTCCCCCACATAGGCTGCTATGAATATCAAACATAATCCTTTGGGCTTCCTATGGGTCTAGACATCTCAGAAGCACTCCTAGGGGGTCTTTCCAATACAAGACCTAGTCAATAAGGAAATATCTGATTGCTTTGAGCTTTAAATCTCTTACCTTGCTCCTTCCCATACCGTCTGGGGGTTGCAACTCGTGAAAAAAATATATAAGGTCTTTATACCAGGTGCATTATGCCAATGGGAGGTTGTCCTGAGAACTTTTGTTGGACAACTCAGCTTTCCGATCATTTGAGCAAGTGTTGATGAAGTTAACCCCCAAAGCTTCACAATTATATTCAACCAACAACTTGGCCAAACCTTGACCCTTTACTAGCTTGGTAGGTTTTATTTCCAGATCAAATTCGAGGATTTTGGCAATCCACTTGTTCCTTCTCCTATCTATGTCAGGCTGAATGAGAATGTCCTTCACATAAGTTGAAGGAACATACACAATGACCTTCAAATGCATAACATAGACTCTAAAATCCTTGAGTGCTTTCACCAAGGCATAGGCCTGCTTCTCCATGATGTCATATTTGATCGCTGCATCCCTCAATGCTTTGTTGAAAAAGGAAATAGGCTATTCCAGTTCCTCATCATTTTCTTGCAACAAAACGGTTGCCTTCGTATCCCACAAAGCAAAGGAAAAGATCAGGAAATCCTTGGAATAATTAGGACTGATCAACATGGGTGCCTCAGTCAATGCTTTCTTAATTTGGTTGAGGGATTCTCTAGGCTTAACAACCCATTTCACTTTGTTCCCCTTTCTGAGCATGGTTGTGATATGCTTCACCAATTCAATGAAATTTGAAACAAACCTCCTCAAGAAATTAATTTTGCCCAGGAAGGACTGAACTTTGTTTTTGGATCTCGAAAGCGATAAGGTTTGGATTTCTTCCACCCGGATGGGATCAATCCCGACCCCTTGAGTTGATACTATATGTCCCAATAATTTTCCCTCCTTCATGGCAAATAAATATTTCTTAGGATTTAGGGAAAGACCATACCTTATGCATTTCAAGAAGACTTTCCTCAGATGACAAAAATGCTCTTTATCAGATCTAGAAAAGACTGTTATGTCATCCAGATAGATGACCAAAAATTTATCTTTCTCCCTAATGAAGGCTATGTCCATGGCTCTCTGAAAGGTATCTCCTACGTTCATCAATCCAAAGGGAATTTTGGCATACATGAACGTGCCCCAAGGAGTGGTGAAGGCAGTCTTTTCTCTATCCTCAAGTAAGATAGAGATTTGATTGTAGTCAGAAAATCCATCAATCATGGAAATCCTGGATGCACCAGTTACCCTTTGCAGTGTGTGTTCCATCTTTGGCAAGGGATAGTTGTCCTTCTTTGAGCCCCTGTTCAGGTTTCTGAAATCGAAACAAAATCTTATTTCTCCATTCTTCTTCCTTACTGGGACCAGGTTGGCCACCCATTCATAATATCTCAAGGGCACAATAATCTAAGCATCCAAAAGCTTCTTCACCTCCATTTCCATAATAGGCAGTAACATAGGATTTATCTGTCTCAACTTCTGCCTAAATGGTTTGGCTTCCTCCTTTAGTGGGATTTTGTGTTCAATGACATTGGTGTCATATGTTCTGAGGTCTTCGTAGGTCCACACAAACACATCAACAAATTCCCTCAACAACTCAATATACTCGTCCCTCTGCTCACTTGACAGGCTGCTTGACATCTTAACAAACTTTGGATCCTCCTCTGTACCAATGTTGCACTCAGCTGCATTATTATTCTCCATTGGGCCTTTAATATTTACTTCCATGTCATTCCCATTGAACAATATTTCCATGGGAACGAGTCCCTTTGGAATGTGGTTGCTAGGCAGTTGAACAATATGGTGATTAGCAATTTTATCCAAATATACTTTAGGGGGAGGGTCACCCTCAGAATCATAATCTTGATCAATGTGTAATGCAGAGAACTCATCAACCAACTTGAGAAATCTTCTAATTTAAATATCATCCTCAAACACCTTCCAATACTTGATATTATCAAGTACGAAAGGCCTATATTTGATCTCAACATTATACATGAGCTTCGGTGTCAGTGGGATCCTGAACTGGCTTGCTGAGACAACCAGAGAACCGACCATGAAATTTTCTTCTATGGGAACAAATGAAATGTTGAAGGCCAAGAAAAAGCTGTCAATCAGGTCCCACACTTCATTTTTGTAACTTCTAAGCTGAGGGTGCTTGGCCTGATAAGTTTTTCTGATCTATTGGACAATGAACTCGGTATCCCCAAACAATGCTATCTCTTCGATTCCCATGTCCTTTGCAGCCCTCAAACCTAAAACAAACCTTCATATTCTGCCACATTATTTGTAGTTTGAAACTCTAATTTGTATGACAGGGATATGGTTTCATGACAAGGTGACACAAAAATCACTCCAGCACCAACACCTTCCCTGGAAGAGGCTCCATCAAAAAACATTTTCCACATGGAGGTAATTGGATGAGAATCCTCACTGAGGATACTGGACTTTCTGATATTAAGAGGGGGGTCAGGAGCATCGGTGAGCTGTAATAAGTTTGATCCTAAATCAGTGTCAAGGGAAAATATAGGATGGTCGGTGGGGTCTTCTTCATCAATGATAATGTAGGCCAACTAATCTTCTCTGTACAGTCTCCTATGCTCCCCTCTGAACAATGGAATGATAGCATATGTGAGGTCCATTTGCAAGCTTCCCCCAAGTATTTTTATCTAGGATATTGACAACAATATGCCGAACTTGGGAGGAATGTCATCCAGCACAATATCCATGACCACACTTTTCATGGGCAACTGGAACAAGGTCACCACCAGATCTTTGATGACCCCAAGACATTGCACTCTCCTCGAATCAAAAGAATATAAATCATGATAACCTTTAGTGATTTCTAATTTGAGTTATTCCATGACAGTTTTGGGCATGAGATTATGAGATGCCCTTGAGTCCATCAGACAGTCATGCAACACCTTATCATGTATATTTAGGGATGTGTAGAAAGGAGGAGATGAGTCATCTCTATATTCTACCATAGGACCTAAGATGATTGTTGAATTTTCATATTGGAGATTCACTGAGTCTGTGGAATGGCAATATGGCTCAGACTACAACAGTTTGGAGAGGAACCTCTTGAAGTCTTCGTACTTGACTAGCTTTGAAAGGGGAACAGGGATTCTAATCTTCTAAATTTCAAGATCAAATTTAAAGGAGGAAGGGGAATTCAAAATTTCTCTCACCTCTGGGACAGGGTCTTTGGCTATTGGTGGGGGATTCTGAGCTTTCTTTTATTTGCTTTTGTTTGTTGCATCTTTAGCAGGCTTCTCTGCTATGGAAGGTTGATCAAGGATGTCAAACTTCCCTTCTTTCTTCTTAAACCGTAGGTTGTATTTGTTGGGGCCAATATTTGCCTTCTCCCCCTTACTGAGCTCATTTATTTGCCTATCTAAGAGAGACTCCTCATATGCATATTGATTCAAGTGAGGGAATGGGGAGGTGTCTCCAATATAATGAATTTCAAGGTCAATCTCCTCTTCTTCCCTTTCCTCATCCATAACAAGGTTGTTTTGGAGAGGGGTTTGGATTTTCTGATCATTTCTATCTTTGTCCCTTTGTTCCCTTGACATGATCTGAGGAGCATTGTTATTCAGCCTCCTAAATTTGCCTCTATTATCAATATTTGGGACATTCTTATAACCTTTCTTCCCTTTGAATTTCATCTTCTCCATTTTTACAGATAGGGACTTCACCATCTTGGTCAATTCATCTACTTGAGGGTGAGATGCAGAAGAACCAGAGGTTGAGGCCTCGGATCTTCCTCTTCCTCTGTCTCTGTTGGATTTTCTCCTAAGATTGTCAACTGCTAACACATTGGATTCTACCTCCAGAGCTGCATCTTGCATATGATCCATGGAATTAGCTCTTATTTCCCTAAGAAGGAGGCAAAAATCAGGGTCAAAAGCACTAGCATAAGTGATTTTTGCAAAGGATTTTGTAGGGTTTATCTCAGCAGGGATCTTATTGCACATCTTGTTGAATCTTTTGGAGAAATCTGAGACAAATTCCCCCTCTTTTCTCTTCAGGGACCCAAACTCTGTGATATAATACATAAAATCTTTTTTATCCCCCTACTGTCTCAAGAAGGCATCATCTAGAACCTCAATCCCAACAATGGATCCAGGGGTCAAACCTATGAACCACTTTCTAACATCACCATCAAGGCTTTGGACAAAGACTCTCATCCAAACATCTTCATTTTCAATATTCAGATTATCTGCATAACTGTAGAAGGAAGGAAGGTGCTCTTTAGTAGTTATGTCTTCTTCTCCCATGAACTTGGGCATATATTTCAGGTAATCTTCAGTAGGGAGAGCATTCATGGGCTGTGGTAAGACTATAGGAGCATATCTTGCAGCCACTATAGCATCTATTCTGTTTCTAGGGAGATTAACACCTTCCATAGGGATGATAGGTGGAAGAGAATGACAAGGAGATGGATTTCGAGCAGGGGAGACTGGAAGTGAGATTCCAGGAGGGAAAGGAAACAACAAAGGGCTTGAAGGAAAGAGTACAGGGCTTGGGGGAGCAGAGGTTTCCCTTTCTACGAAATCAATAACTCTAACAGGAGGAGGAGTGGTGAAGCCCGGGGTAGGAAAATATTTTTAGGCGCTGGGTCTAAACCATGGTAAATTTTCAGGAGAGAGAGGAGTGACAAGGCTTTCTCCCTCCAATCCCAGACTGGGAGGGGAAAACTCAACAGGAAAACTCCCAAAATTTAAGGTTCGGGAAACTCCAACGGAAGGTATAATAGTAGAATAAGCTACAAAAATTGGAGTTCTTATATGAGGATAATGAAAATCATCAGAAATACCTGTTTCATCAGCATACGTGTCTTATCGAAGGGCCTTTCCCTTTTTGATAATTTTCTCTAGGTCAGCTTCAGGTGTTGTTAAAGGTAGCTGTGGAGTAGACCTCGTATGCCTGCGTCTGGAAGCCACAGCTAGAATAGTGGAGTCGCCACATTAGAGTCTCTAGGTGCACAGTTTCAATCTTGATGTACTAGGTTCTGATGCACCTTCAGAACCAGTAATCTTTGTCATTCAATCCCAGGGAAAATCTTCAATTCGTCCCCAACAACAGTGCTAGAGATGTTATAACCAGAAGTCACCTCTATATTGTGGCATAGGTAAGCCTGATACCCATCATAGTTTTATGTCACAGGTTGGTTATAAAAAGGAGTCAAATGGGCACAATCTCAAGAAAATATCACCTTAACTCAACAAACTAGACTGATATGTGTGAACAGGTGAGATCTTAGTTTAACTTCAGACAGTAAGTTATAGTAAGGGTGACTAGGAGGAAGACTTTGGTGAGAAAATGTAGAGGTCTGTCAAGGACATCAAGTCTTTCAGCAGCCCAAAGAGGAACCATTTAAACACAAGAAATTCTCGAATTTAAATCTCAAGGAAACTAAAAGGAACTATAACATCACCATAATCAAACTTTCATCATAATGAAGTCACAATAATTCAAGTGAATTTTTCAATCATGAACTCTTTCAACATCAGAGGGAAACAAGAGGGAGCAAGAAAGATGATTGTCATTAAACAAGAAATATCAGACTACCCAACATAACCAGAGAACTAGAGTGTTCATTAAAACTTTACAAATCGGAAGCTTTGCTCTACCATCGACCCTAACAAAGTGGAAAAAATGCCTACATATACTCAAAACTAGCTCCGATTGCTAAAGATGCGATCATGTCATGTGTTTAAGGCTTTGTGTTGAAATTTTTTTCTGTCAGGATGTGCATGCAAACGTTGGTTAGACTACCCATGCAGTCTTCTGTCAGACGTGATCTCTGTCAGATGTAACTGACAGTCTGCTTTTGCAATTTGCCCCCTTTTTGACCTTCTATTTAAGGAAGGAGATGATGTTTCACCCACCTTCCTTATTTACATTAACTGTCGCATCAAGATTTGAGAAGCCCGAGTCAACTCTGCACCTGAAGGACGTGGCGGTTTTCCTTTAGCTGTCGACTACTTTGTTGGACCGTTACAAGGGAACCTAGTTGGTGGATGTGGATAAAACTGATGGGGTATGGTAGGTTGGTGTGATCTACATGGAATCAGTGGACGAGGGATGGCCAAGTGGACAGGCGTGACAGAGGAAAGGTGATTGGGAAGACAAGGGTGACAAAAGACGTGTGTGCAGAGGATTGAGAGGATAAAGGTGAAGTGGCATGGGACCATGATGCGAAGGTAGAAGAGAGACTATGGTAGTAAGAACATTGGGGACAACCTGCCTAGATGGAGGTGAGATGGAGTATGAGGGGAGAACACATGGCAAGAGATGGTGGGCAGACATGAGTAGGGATATGACACAGAGGTGAGTGGAGGACAGGTGTGATGCAACGAAAGGATGAGGGGGAGTGAGATATGTGATAGGCGGAGGAGAGAGATGGAGTGTAGGACATATGGCAATGGGAGGATGGAGTGTGTTGGCGACGGAAGTCACTCCTGGATTGCTAGTAGGAGCAGAGCCTGACACCCATCAGTTTATGTCACGATTTGTTTAATGGGGTGATCAAATGGAGATTAACTCAAACGATGTGGTTCCAACTTTGAAACTAGGCTGAGCATGCATGGGTGAGTGAGGTCTTAGATAACTTCAGACAATGAGTTGTAGTAAGGGTGAGTAGGGGAAAGACTTGTATCAGAGAGGTGCGAAGGTCTGTTATAAACATCGGGTTCCTAACAGACTATGGAAGAAGACATCTAAACACAAGATCTTCTTATGCTCAGACGCAGTAAACCAGAGAAAACAATAGTGCCACAATAAATCCTTTATCACAACATAATTTCCATAATTCGTGTGAATCATTCAATCACGAACTCTCTTAGTATAAGATAAAAACTTAGACGGAAGACGAAAGACTATTTGAAATTAAACAAGAAATCTTACATACAGATGCATAACCAGAACTAGGGTATCTGTTAAAACTTTACAATCGAGAGCTTCGCTCTACCATCGATACCTACAAAATACAAAGACTGAGTTTATATACTCAGGAAAATTCTCCTCACAGAGGTGTGCCTCAGTCACCCAAGACTGGGTGTCCCTTCAATCAAAATCACACTGATATTTTTCTTTAAATGCCACCTTAACTACGCATTGCGCCCATAAGGAGGGTAGCTAAGCTATTAAGTGCTCGGATAGCGTGTGCAGACTTCTCTGTCGAGATGAAGACTTTGGCATGGATTATTTGAGAAAAATGATGCACAAGACTTCCTCGGGAAGGTGGTTTGCTAGACCCTCCATCCCCTGCAATTAATGAGTGAGGCGAGGTTTCAACCACCCTCTCTCTTCTTCATTCACTCCGAGAAGGTACTAGGATTGAGACTAAGTTGAACTGGCACCTGGAGAACATAGTGATCCCTTTGCAGCTAAACTCGGTGCTTCGGCCCTTTGCGCAGCTCTTTCTATCACCCCTAAGTGACCACGGGTTGTGCCCCTGTGCCTATCTTCAAAGGCGCTTTCGGCATTTCACATTTCGTAGATGGGAGGAGGCTACTCCTCATGCTTCAAAGTTACAACAAATGAAATGACGACATGGCTTGATCATGCACTACACGTCCCCTTGGACGGACGACTGAGATATTCTCGGCAATACTGTGGGCCCGGGCCCTGGACGCCTTTGGCACTTCGTGTCTCGTGGCTGGGAGGAGCTAGTCCTTATGTTTCAAAGTTGCGATGGGAGAAAATGTGAGGAGCCTAATCGCGCATCACGTGTCCCTCTGGATGGACGACTAAGGTCTTCTCGGCGATACTGTATAGCTCATTTTACTGTCGGTGCCCTCCACACGTAACTGTCGGCTAAGGCTTAAGTGCTAGCGTCTCTCGCAACTCGCGACCTTGCGAGTTGGAGTGTCGAACCTTGGCACTCTCCCTCCACGAAATCCCAAGAGACGATGGCTCTTTTCCTTTCCACAATTCTCGCGACTCGCGATCTCGTGCAACCAAAGGATATGGTCTGCCCTCCAAACTCATGAACCCCGAGTTCAATAAATGAACCCACGCATCAACTGATCGCGATCAACGACCCTCATTACTTCGCGAGTTCTCCACAGAGAGTTCTAATCGTTCACCTCTTTGAAAAATTCTGCGCTATACTTGGCGTGACTCGGCTAGGTGCAATTACCCATCGACCGTTGATCTTCTTCACAAAATAGACCTTGGATGCTGTCGACGACACTTTGCCCACTCGCTTGACCTGCTACTTGGAAAAACAGGGATTCTCCCGTGCTGCACTTGAGCATTTCGTGCAACTTGCAGACTTGAATGCTCTCGAGCCCATGACAAGAATTATCACTAACATTAGGCTCCATGGGGGATAGAGTCGTCCCTGTGATGCTCTAAGAACTCCTTCTGCAGCTTCAGTGCCTTGCTATTGGGCTATGGAGTCACTTATTAGGCCGAAAACATGCAAAAAGAAACTAAACAAAGAACTAAAAGACAATATTTACAAACAGAGGAGCCGTCTAAGGCTCAAATAAAACATTTTTTTAGAAAATGCCCATTCACTGGGCTATTGAAAACCTCTTCACCCTCCAGATCCTGCAACCCATATGTGTTGTTGGAGAAAATCTCAGAGATTTTAAAGGGGCCGATCCAGAGGGCATCGAACTTGCTGTGCTTGCCTTTATCCTGTCTGGGTGCGTCCCACTTAAATACCAAGTCCCCGATCTTGAACTCCTTTTTCCTGACCTTTCTGTCAAAAGCCTGTTTGATCTTCTGCTGATGACTGTAAGCTGCGTCCCTCACTTGTTCTCTGATCTGTTGTGCTTCCACTATCTGATGAATTCTTCTGATCATATGATCTGGTTCTCCCTCGTAGTCTTGAAAGAACTTCACCACAGGTAAGGCGAACTGAGTAGGGAAAACTGCCTCTGCTCCATAGAATAGTTGAAACGACAAAGTGCCCAGAGACTTCTTCGTTGTGACACGATCGACCCACAGAGCAAATTTCAACTTTGAATCATAGGCTCTTTTGTTATCTTCTAACAATCTTTTGATGATCTTTATCAGGCTTTTGTTAGAGGATTCCGCTAAACCATTTCCTTGGGGATAGTAGGGGGTGGAGTGAATTAGCGAGATCTGGAACTGCTCACAGAACTTAATTAGAGGTTCAAATTTGAAAGAAGCAGCATTATCGGTGACAATCCTGCCGGGACAGCCAAATCGGGCTATGATATCCTCCAGGAAGCTGATAATTACTTTGTGTGATACGCTTCTGGTGGGGACAACTTCTATCCACTTGGTGAAATAATCTGTTATAGTCAGGACCCATCTGTGTTGACCACTTGAGGGAGGATGAATTTCTCCGATGAAGTCCAACCCCCACTGCTGAAAAGGTGCTAAAGCTACTATGGGTTTTAATGGCAGCGGTTTGAGCTGTTACTTTCCTGAGAACCTTTGGAATTTGATGCAAGCTCTGATCTCCTTGCAAACATCGGAGAATAAAGTGGGCCAGTAATACCCAGGTCAGAGTATCTTGTGAGATGTGGTCTTCCAGAAATGATGACCTCCGCAAAGGCCGCTATGAAAATCAAACGCAACCTTCTGGGCCTCCTGTGGGTCCAGGCATCTCAGAAATACCCCTATAGGGTCTTTCCAGTAGAAGGCTTGATCAATGAGGCAATACCTGACCGCCTTGAGCTTTAGAGCCCTTGCTTTGCTTTTTTCCATTCCATCGGGGGGCTTCAATTCTTGCAGAAAGTACAAGATATCCTTGTACCAGGAGCATGTTGCTAGGGACAAGGCACCCTGAAAATTCTTGTTGGATGACTCATCTTGCTCATTGATGAAGCTAATCCCTAAGGCTTTGCAATTAGATTCGGCTAGAAACTTGGACAAACCCTGCCCCTTTATCAACTTGGTGGGCTTAATCTCCAGATAAAATTCTAGGATCTTGGCAATCCACTTACCTCTTCTTCCGTCTATGTCAGGTTGTATAAGAATGTCTTTCACAGAGGCCGAAGGAACGTATGCAGTGATTTTCGAGTGCAAGACATAGACTCTGAAAGCTTTGAGAGATTTCACCAATGCATAGGCCTGTTTTTCCATGATCTCGTATCAGACTTCTGCATCTCTCAACGCCTTGCTGAAGAAGGCAATGGGCTGCTCTCGTCCTTCCTCATTTCTCTGCAACAAGACCGCTGCTACTGTATCACAGGAAGCAAAAGAAAAAATCAGGAAATCTTTGGAATAATCAGGACTGATCAGCACAGGCGCCTCAGTCAATGCCTTCTTTATTTGAATAAAAGATTCCCTGAGTTCAACAGTCCACTTCACTTCATTTCCCTTCCTGAGCATGGCTGTGATATGTTTCACCAATTCGGAAAA
The DNA here is from genome assembly GCA_900067695.1 of Picea abies. Lineage (NCBI taxonomy): Eukaryota > Viridiplantae > Streptophyta > Pinopsida > Pinales > Pinaceae > Picea > Picea abies. The sequence continues at coordinate 19,869 of CBVK0100286399.1, forward strand.
ATTTGAGACGAATCTCCTCAGAAAATTTATCTTTCCCAAAAGGGCCTGAACTTCCTTCTTAGATCTGGGAAATGACAGGGTCTGAATTGCCTCTACCCTACTAGGATCGACTCTCACCCCCTCTGCTAATACTATATGGCCTAGCAACTTCCCCTCCTTCATAGCAAACAAGGATTTCTTGGGGTTTAAGGATAAGCCATACCTCCGACACTTCATGAAAACCTTTCTCAAGTGGCTGCAGTGTTCCTTGTCTGACCTGGAGAAGACTATGATGTCATCTAAATAGATCACTACAAACTAATCTTTCTCCCCAATGAAGGCTATATCCATAGCTCGCTGAAATGTTGCCCTTGCATTCATTAATCCAAAAGGAATTTTGGCATACATGAATGTGCCCCAAGGAGTGGTGAAGGCTATTTTTTCTCTGTCCTCAGGCATGACTGATATCTGATTGTAACCAGAGAAACCATCAATCATGGATATTCTAGATGCACCAGTGACCTTTTTCAATATGTGTTCCATGTTGGGCAGGGGATAATTGTCTTTTCTTGAGCTTCTGTTCAAGTTCCTGAAATCAACACAGAGTCTGATTTCCCCACTTTTATTTCTTACTGGAACCAAATTGGCCACCCACTTAGAATACCTCAATGGGACAATGATTCGGGCATCTAACAATTTCTTCACTTCTTTCTCCATGACAAGTAGCAACATGGGATTTATCTATCTCAGCTTCTGCCTGAACGGTTTAGCTTCTTATTTCAGCGGGATCTTGTGCTCAATGACAGATGTGTCATAAGTTTTGAGGTCTTCATATGCCCATGCGAACACATCAACGAATTCCTTTAATAACCCAGCATATTCCGCCCTCTGTTCATTGGTCAGGCTGCTTGATAGTTTGACAAACTTAGGCTCATCCTGCGTACCAATGTTACATTCGGCTATGTCATCATCTTTACTTGAAGCACCACCCTTTATTTCCACATCATTCTTGTCAAACAACCTTTCTAAAGGGACTAGTCCCCTCGGAATGTGATTGCTAGGCAGTTGGATAATCTGGTGATTAACAATTTTATTCAAGAATACCTCAGAGGGGGGGCCGCCTTCTAGATCAGGGTCCTGATCAATGTGCAATGCAGAAAACTCATCGACGGACTGAAGAAATTTTTTGATTTCAAGATCGTCCTCGAATACCTTCCAATGCTTTATGTTGTCCGGGATGGATGGCCTGTATCTTACCTCGACTTCACCATTAATCTTCGGTGGTAGGGGGATCCTGAACAAACTGGCTGAGACTGCTAGGGAGTTGGTTGCGGTATTCTCTTCCCTTGGGATGAAAACAATGTTGAAAGCAGAGAAGAAATTATTGATCAAGTCCCATACCTCATTTCTGTAGCTTCTAAGCCGAGGATGCTTGGCCTGACAAACATTTTTTACCTATTGGATGATTAATTCTACATCTCCAAACACATCCATCTCCTTTATTCCCATTTCTTTTGCAGCCCTCATACCCAGAACAAGAGCTTCATATTCTTCCACATTGTTGGTGATTTCAAATTCCAGCTTGTATGATAGAGATATGGTCTCTTGACAGGGAGATATGAAAACTACCCCGGTGCCTGCACCTATACTGGAGGAAGCTCCATCAAAGAACATCTTCCAAACAGGGGTGGCTGGAGAAGGTATCTCTTGATCAAGGATGAGCTATTTTCTGATCTATAAAGGGGCCTCAGGAGTTTCAGTGACCTGTAACAAACTAGACCCTAAATCAGTGTCAAGTGCAAAGATGGGGTGATTAGTGGGGTCTACTTCATCACTGACAATGTAGGCAAGTTGGGCTTCTCTGTACAACCTCCTGTGTTCCCCTCCAAAAAATGGAATAGTGGTGTATGTGAGATCCATCTGTAACATTCCTCCAAGTCTCTTAATCCAAGACCTTGACAACAACATGCCAAACTTGGGAGGAACATCAGCTACCACAATGTCCATGACCACACTCTTCATGGGCAACTGAAACAAAGAAACCACCAGGTCTTTGATGACTCCTAGACACTGCACTCTCCTCAAATCAAAAGAGTACAAGTCATGATATGCCTTGGTCGCTTCTAGTCCCAGTTCTTCCATGACTATCTTGGGCATAAGGTTATGGGAAGCTCCTAAATCCATGAGGCAATTATGAAACACTTTGTCATGTATGTTCAGGGAGGTGTAGAAGGGAGGGGATGAATCATCTCTGTCTTCTACCATGGGACCTAGGATGACGATTGGTTTCTCATCTTGAAGGTTCACTGAGTCAGAGGGAGGCTGAGGGGACTCAGAGTCTAGCATCTTAGAGAGGGACCTTTTAAAATCTTCGTTTTTAATCAGCTCAGAGATGGGGACGGGAATCCTGATCTTTTGAATTTCATGCTCAAAATTAAAAGGGGAAATGGGCTTAGGAGCTTCCCTTACCTCAGTGACAGGTTATTTGGCTGCTGGCAAGGCACTCTGAGTTCTCTTTTCTTTAGTTGTGGTTGCTGCAACTTTAGTAGGCCTATATGCTATGAGGGGCTGGTCTTGGCTATCAAAGTCTCCTTCTTTCTTCCTTGACCTGAGATTGTATCTATTAGAGGTATTGTTATCACTGAAATTTCGTCCGCACAGGGCAGCAAGAACTCAACATCATCAAAACAGAACTGGAGTCATTCATGGCACAAGAATAATGCCACAACATTGCAAAAAAGGGGTCTAAACTATACAAAAAGACCAAAATATTAAAAGGCGCTGGTCATCTTCTGAGCGCGCGCGCATGCGCGTAACAGCTTCGTACAAGGCGTGCATATGTGCAAAAGGCACGACTGTTAGGTGAAAAACCCGCGCGCCTGCTAAACGACACATTTATTGAAATTGGTCGGCCTCCCAACCACTAATGGATCAACTCCCAAGTCAATTTGACACCAAATCCGAGC
>CBVK0100286400.1:0-22812 GCA_900067695.1 Picea abies
CCTTATCCCCCCACCATTTCCCGAGAGCACGGAAAGCCCAATAGGGGTGCTCACAAAAACAACACCCTCTCTCGGGCTAACAATCTCACCCCCTCTCAAAGAGAACTCATCTCCCACGTTGCTAGTCCTCGTCATGCCTCCCAAAGCACTCAATCATCTCCCCTCCAGTTTCATGGAGCCAACAGGGTCAAATTGGAGATAACATCCTCCACTGCTCATTATCCCTCGTCTGCACCTTCACCTCTACTTTACATCCCAAGCAGAGTAAATGAGGAGGCACCACCCTTAGGTGAGAGTCTCACTCTGGATACCAACCTATTCCCCCCTCCCCCCCAATCATCAAGACTGATGACCCATACTATGATGATGAAAGTTGTAAGGTGGAGGAGGAGATTCCTCCAAGTTGGTAGCTGGAGAATAATGCAAGTACAGACAAGGATATCACCACAAGGGATGACAATGAGACTGGTAAGGAGACTAGCAAGGAGGAGGATTATCTGCCTTAGCATTTTTCCAACTGTCTCGTAGAGGAGCACCTTCATCTCCTCTTTGAGATTATGAAAAAGCAGGATGACCAGGTGCATTCACAAAGAATCCTCAACCAAAGGATGTACATTCTATTTGATGCCCTCATGGATGCTCCTGTGCATGCCATATGCCCAAATTTTAGTCAACGGTTCACCCTAGCCTATAATATTCATGGAAAACCAGGCCCAACTATGGATTGAAGCCCCTAGGTTTAAGGTTTTTGTTTATTTCAGTTGCAGAGTTGGTGGTCTATTTTACCACGAAAACAAGCTAGATGCTTTAGCATTTTTTAATTATTAGGTCTGTATAGTTTTAGTCATGGCAGCTCTATATATAGCCAGCCTTAGCGGAATATTGAAGAACTTGGTTCCAACAATTTTTTGTAATTTTTTGTGCAAACATTACAGTTCCAGCAAGGCTAGAGCTCAAAAGAATATGCTAGAGTTTAAACAGTATGTAGCCACATGTCCTGGTTTCCTTCCTGTGGTAGAACAGGTGGCTACCATGTGTCATTGTATAACATACAGTTGTTATTAATATAAGGTTTTGCACTTTTATTTACAAAAAACAAACATGAAGAATTATTGTTTAGCCCAAAGACATGTCTTTCCTTGTATATCCTTCAATGGTAAGAAGTATCTAGACAAACATATGAATTTACATATTATATAAGTGAATATCATCATTTTATTGACAATGATCATGATAGTCTTATGTTTTCATCGATCAAAAGTAAAATCCCAATTAGGTAGCAATCAAATTCTACGTCAACCTTTCAACGAAGAGAAATCTAAAGTTCATCCAAAAACACGACCTTCTAGTTAACACAAAGTGTCAAGAAAAAGGAGACAATACAAATTTTAGATCAATTGATTCAAAAGCCATGAAGTTAAGAGAAAAAATTGTATCATTATATTTGCATTACAATTAGCCATTGCTTCTCAATTTGCAATCCTTGCAAAAACTTTCTATACTTATTTATGATCTTTCACATCAAAGTTAAAGTTAAATCAATGCCATGAGCATACATATAGACATGAAACTACTTCATACCCCATAGCAAAAAAAAACAGAAATTATCTAATGTGGAAAGTATCCAATTGTAATTTCATCCCCATAGTTGACTTACTTTGGCAAGTTGATTTAGCTCTCTCCGGGACAACTTAACACTGTCTAGTCAATTCTTTTAATTGTTGGAAGCTATTCTTTAATGCCATGCACCTCAGAATCGAGCTAGACATTGAAATTAGATGATGAGTGGAATTTTCATTGCCTGGATGATATCATATTTCTTGGGTTGTTTCCCATCTACCCAAGATAACTTTATATTCCTGTAAGATTTTTATTCCCAATTTGGTCAACTAGACACATCTGTTTTATTCCAAGTTTGGTTGACTTCAATTATGTCAAGCTTGTTACTATAATCTCACATGAGTTGCACATTGTTTTTCAACATTAACACATTGATTACAAATATACCATAAAACCATCTATTTTCCTACACGCTATCAATAGTATGATAATAGTTCTATTCGAATTTCATTTCATAGGAATGGTTCCCTGGTTTATCTTGAGAAATAAATTTGTAGAAGATAATGATAATCCAAAATATTACCTTATTAATATTTGTATACTATGAGAATATTTAGGTAGAGATTCCTTGAAATTCCATCATTGAAGAAATCTAAACCTTAATTACTGGAATTCCCATACTCCTTAATTACCTGGACAATTATCTTAGTTGAGTTAACCCCCTTCCTTGGAGATTCAACCACCCAGAACAAGAAATCATAGTCAACTTTATTTACCATCTTCCATGGCCTCCATTGTTTCATTCCACTATGTTGAGGGGTAAATGATCTAGCTAGTCTCATATAATCTAAGTAAAGTTTGTTTAATAATAATAATAATAATAATATATTTTTAAGGTCTTGTCCTAGATAGGTACCAAATTGATGTATATAAATATTTTGAAAATAAAAACTATCTAGATTTAAACTTTCCGATAAAACTTTGGGAAAATATATCTAAGTCTATATGTCAGTGTGCATCAATTTTGGAAATAAAACTTGTGTATGAATTCTCATGCTCTTCTCAGAAAATCACACATAAATTACAGGAATTAAAAAAAAAAGACATATGTGCTTATATCTTGAGGCCACATAAAATGTACAACATAAATTTATTCTTGCATCTTCATTAGGGATACAATAAATTTTCAAAATACCTCTCTTTTGGAGGGAACATTAATTTCTATGTTTTTCTTTATATTTTAGAACATTGGACATTTTGCAAATTAGGGTTTTGTCTCTGTAAACTATCATATTTATTTTTTCCAAATAAGCATGTTCTCGATTACACATATGAAAAATGAAAGTTCCTTCTATAAAATGACTCACGATGAATGTGGTTTTCCCATCTGCTCTAGTACCTAAGTAGTCAACACTTCTAGTTTGACCAAGTTTGCACTAGATAAAAAAATTATGTATGCAGGCAGAGTGGGGTTGTGTCTCTTCATGTTCACTGTGGTCATCATAAATTTGTCTTTTATTTTATAGGAACATAGGGTTTCTTTAGATTGGTATGAATGCATTCTTTTGGTATTCAAGCATCAAGATAATTCATAATTGTTTTTTTTTCGTATGTAGGTGCCAAGTTAGGGTTCCTTTGATAATGTTTCTCTGTGTTATGGACCGAGAGTAGGGTGTTGGTCTCTTTTATGCACATTATAAGTTTGTTCATTAGGGTTCCTCCACCATATAGGATACATTACTTTGCATTCATCATTTTATTAACTGTGTATCTGATCTAGAACAAGTATGTCCTTCTACCAGTGTTATCATGATCGATATAGACCCTTTAGTGCCCAAACTGCATGTTAAACTAGATTGGGAGGCCAATTTAGAACACACAACACTTCAATTTTACCTCTTTGCAGTAGACATTTGAGTCTTTTTGAGGCCCACAACTTAATAAGAATTACACATACTAAGGCTTGCATTATTCTGCAAGTGATTGTGTTTGCAAATAAGATACGACCAATGATTCCCCATTGATTTTTTTAACTCATTGTGAGGCTACCACCTTTTTTTTACAAGCTGCAACTTGTTGGGAGCACAAACTCTTTGGTTTCTCTAGAACCCACTAGAAGGAAGCACCAAATCCTAGAGTGTTCCAACACCAACAGGATGGAAGAACCAAATTCCAGTTACACAGGCACCAACCTCTATAAAAGAGAACGATATTTCTCCCTTGCACCACCTTGTGACCCTGGTTTTTCTGGCTGCAACCACATGGAAGCTACAACTCCTTGTTTTCAAGCACCCACTCGAAACTCTGAGGAAAATAGTCCTCCCTATAGCCTCTATACAAGCCTAAAATATAAATCTTTATTACAATGATACAATGTTTATAAATGGCTTACCAGTCTCATCCCTTTCTTCTACAGTACTCTCCTTTGCCTGCATATATGTCTTACTCCTCGCCCACCTTGTGCATTCTGTTCTTCTAAATTTTATTCTCTATGTACCATGTCCCCTCTATGCTCTATTCCTTTTCATTCTCTTCAACTCTTGCACACAAAATACTTCTACTTGCATGAATAACTCTCAACAACATCCACCATCTATTCTTTGTTTTCCGTATATATATCATCCCAAGTCCTCTACTAGATCATCCACTCAACTCATCATCTTATTTGGCTATTATTTCGATTCTATTCATCATCAATGGCTTATCCTGAGATTATTTTCCTTCTCTGGCAGTGCGACCCTTCGTCTCCTCTGTCACAATTAAGCTTATCCTTTCTGTTGCAGTTACAAACTTCGACACTTTTCCATTTGTCAATTGTCTCTATGACGAGTCTTCATTCCACTGGAATTTACCTCGAGACTCTTTAGATCCTCTGGTGATCACCCTAATCATCTTCAAATTATCTGGAAAATAAAATCACTCTATTCTAGTAGTTACATCCAGTCAATTATGTTTTCTTTGGCTTCAAATCCCCTTCCTTCATGTGACCATTGGTGGTGATCAAACGCCTATTCAAGAGGTGCTTCCCAATCTTTGTATAGTGAGCGCTAGCTCCATTTCTTGATATGAACTTGGGCTATGAACTTCATGTGACCACATGATTGCAGGCACGTCCATAGTCGGTTTGATGGAAACCCTTTTTTCTCCCCGCAATTCACTACGAGCCTCCACACGTCCTTTCTCTAAAACCATGGTTCCGATTGCGGCCCGCTCATGAAAAATTAAGACCCAAGCATGTTCTAGCCCCATAATGCGATGGGACCATTGATCTCATGATATTGATGGTGCTCCTTGATCAACAGATCCTATCTATTGACTTATCCTACCTTCTTTCCTCCATCCACGTGTGATCCTTAGTCTGAACGACCAAGTGACATGTGGCCCTCCAAACCAATGGATGAGATTGATTTCACCTTTCAGGTTTCGAGAGTCTCGATTCTAAAACTCTTCTTTCTCCTGGAGAATTTCACCTGGATTCCATGATCTAACAAGACATGGTATTCTTGAATCAATGGTCACAATCCCTTCGGGTATTCAGGGTTTAGAAATCTCCACTTTCCAACCTTTCAACCTTCCTTTGATTTTTCTAGGAGCTGACAATCCAGTGACACATGTCCCTTTCGGATCAACGATCACGATCCTTTTGCATCTTTGGACTTTGGGGATTTCAACTTATGCTATCATTGCACTGGATTAGATCGACAGATGAGAATGCTCCTGAAGTGATCTTTCAGATCGAATGTCTCGTGTCTACTTTGAGACTTTGACATTTAGGACTTCAGAGCTTTTTTCATTTGCTAGTGGTAAATATCTCAAAGTAAAACCTTCAGAGTGATGTCACTTACTTACTTCCCTTGATGATGTGTCATGAGCCTATTAGTTGCCACGTGTCACTCGGATTTGTGATTTTCATTTACCTGAAATGTCGAATCAACTTGAAACTTGTCATTATCTGATTGCGCCACGTGCCCTTGCTGACGTAGTCATGCTGACATGGTCTGCCACATGTCCTTGTAGACATGGTTTGTTGCATGTCCTTGTTGACGTGGTCTGTTGACCGACAACCCTGATCCAACAGTCATCATATGTCCTCCACATCTGATGGTCCTTATTCATTTTGGATTTCTAGGTTTCGGGTATTTCAGATCTCAAACTTTCCGGAGCGTAACCTCCATGCATATTTATATCCAAAGTGAATGCAGTTCATCGATCATGATCTTAGATCATTGGCTCAATCTTTCTGAGATGAAAATCTTCTTTCTTATCCTGTCCTTCTACTTCAAAATGATCTAACGGTTGTCGTTTACTCTGGTTCTCCAGCTCTCCAAACGTTGGGTTTTTCAAGTCTCAAACTAAAAACTACTTGAAGTGATTTTCTCCAGAGTTGAGGATCATGTGCCACCTGTCAGTCTTGATGATGGATGGTCCCTTCTTACTTTGGTTCTTTGACAAGTCTTCTCTCTTACGCTCACCAAAGGCTTAAACTTCTTGCATTTATTTATGGATCTAATGACTATTGATCCTCAACGCTCTGTACTTCTCCTATGCACTTCCTCTGGTCACTGCACATTGATCTAATGGTCATCGACTATTAAGGATTGGTGATCCAATGAACACTATCATTCTTCCTCCTGAGATTGCTGATATCTTTGAATTAGAAGGTTTTATAATTGTTCAAAGGTCTCTATCTTTGCTCCTCCTGTGAGTCCTTCTCTTGGACCTCAACCCTCGTGCACAATTGCGCTCTGCGTCAAACTCTGTGCTATTCCTCCTGAGTTTTATACCTTCTGCAAACTCACACTATTCCTCTTGAGATTTGATTCCTTCTAAGATTTGATTCCTTCTGCACCCTATGCCTGTAATCATGCCATCGTCATTGTTGTTCTTGCCATCAATGACAAGAACACTCTTTCTGTAAACATGCCAACAATCTCCCCCTTTGGCATTGATGGCAACCCAGACAGACTGCATTGTTCTACTTAGACCTCCAACATCTGTATCCAGACCACACCTTTTCTCCCCCTTTGACATCAGTGTTAAAGAAAAATATTCTCCCCCTGAGCTAATGTAGTACTTTGCGGAGGTTTCATATATTCAACCAACACATACTCCCCCTGACAAGATGAACTCTCTTATTTGAGTCATGTAGATTATTTATATATAAACCAAAGTCTTATCCTTTTGATTCTTGGACCTGTTCATCTTTAGCTTCAACTGTGTCCTCTGTAGTATACTCAATATTTATCACCTCTCTTACTAGGACTCCTTCATCATCCTTTTATTGTCATAACTGAATGACTCCCCCTGTCAGTCTTCTCTCTCTACTTTTGACTGTTCTCCCCCTTTGTTTCTAAAAGGTTAGTTTTTTTTATAAGGTCTCTCCTCTTGTTATCTCTACAGGATGTCATGTATTTGTACATCAGAATGTTGCTACTGTGGATGTTGGTAATTTACTGAAACACTAGGCAATTGTAGCTCACATTTTTTCAAACAACCCTTGTATCTGCCCATTGATTCTCATCGATCTCTAACTAGATGTATCCGTCTTTATCCAATATGCTTCTTTACTATTCATTTATTTTTATTCCATGATGCCTACAATACAAGGCTTTTATGACCATATTCATCACAAGAAGAAATTGTTACAAACACTCTCATATCTCCTTTGATTCATCCATGAAGGTGTCTCTTTTCTAAACTTACTTTGAGGTGTATGCATAGCTTCTAGATGTATTCCTTGATCTAATCTTCTAAATATTGTAGTATTTCTTTAATTCTTTGAACATGAAGAACCTGAGTCATACCTGCTTTCCCTTTTTACAAATGAAGGACCTGTGTCAGACTTGTCTTTACCCTTTACAAATGAAGGACTTGCATCAATTTTCTTAGGAGTATTGATTTCTTCCTTGTTGTATCCAAGACTGGATTTGTCATTTGGTGATCTCTTACTATCCAATATCTTATCTAGGGCCATGAAATTGTTCAAGAACTTGATTTGGGTGTTTGACTTCTCAACATTCTTCTTCTACTTCTTCAATGGGATAAATGCTAACAGGACATTCTTTTGTTGTATCTGAGTATTCTTCTTTATTTGTAGGGGAGGATTCAATATCAACATTATTATATGGCCTTATTCCTTTAGCCACCTCTTGTCGTAAGTTTACAGAATTTATCTTATAATCTTTAGAAGTGACCAACACTTTACATCCTCTGTCACACATTTGACTTGCACTAAGAAAATTATGTTTCAACCCATCTACAAGTAGAACATTATGGGCATATCCTTTTCCATTACTAAAAATCTCCATCCCTTTACCATTGATTTTACCTGGTTCATCATTTACAAAGGTCATATTTCCTATTTTGCTTTTACTTATAGACATAAACTTATCTTTGTCTCAAGTCATGTGCTTGGAACATCCACTGTCTATATTCCAGGAGTCCTTTTGTTTTTGAGCTGAAGTACTAGACCACATTTTTCTGTATCTTTCTTTTTCAATGTGCTGTCATTTCTAGACAAGAGCTTTATCCTGGGATCTGATTTGTAATTCTTCATATGGCAATTTGCAGCTTTGTGGCCAAAGTTATGACAGCTATAACATTCAAGCTCATCGCTCAATAGGTCAAAGTGATTGATGCAACGTTGTCTACTCATTGGTTGTTTAGTTCTATGTAGAAAAGACTGTTTATTTCTTGACCTCTTCAGTTCCATGTCTCTAAACTTAATTTGACAATCGACAATCTTATGACCAAAATTAGAGCAGTAAAAAATGTAATCATGGAAGAAATTTCGGTACCTGAAGGATGAACTTATTCTTGGAATTTGTTGGTCCCTCTTCTGATATCTTTGTTTTCATCAGGGATCATCTTGTCTTTATTATCTTATGCTGCCAGAGTACTCACATGTTTTGATTGTCTACTGACTTGGAACTTGATCATCTTTACTGGATATTTGCTTTTTGGTTGTTTGTTGCTTGAACCACTTACATAGCCTAAACCAGTCTTCAACAAAGTATATCTTTGTTTGCTCAGAATTTTGTTTAGTTCTGCTCAGGCTTTAATGCTTGGAATAACAATGCTTTAAACTTCTCCAATTGTTTTCTAGTTTTCACTACCTATTTTTCCAGAGCTTCACATCTTTCCTTCTTTTCTGATAAAAATTGTTTCATAATGTATTCTATCTTATTTGCCTCTTCTAATTCCACTTTTGGCAGAGCAAATCCTTCATCAGGTTTCTTGTTGTCTTTCTTGAACTGTATCAGCAATTGTTTTTTCTTTCTCTTCTTAAGTTTGAGTCTGTCAATCTCTTCCAAAGCGTTGATTAGCTCTCCTCCCAAGTCAACCATAACTTATTCATCATTAAAATCACTTCCGATGATTTTATTATCATAATACTCTTTGTCCATAAGCATGAAGTCATTTATCTTATCTTCACAGGAAGAGTCACTATCTATGTCTTCTGAAGAGTCATCATTGTTTACACATAAACGTTTCCTTTTATCAAATCTTTTGGATTTGTACTTCTCTTCACCTTCAGATTTCTAGTCATTCTTCTTGTGTGGACATTTATATGAAAAGTGACCTATCTTTACATAGTTAAAACACTTGAAGGGAAACTTTCATTGGTATTTGACTGATCCTTTCTTTAGTCTTCTCACAAATTTTTCTTCAATTTCATCAAGCTCGGAATCCTCTTTCTTATTTTTTTTTAATGATGCTTCTCTAGTGGTATATTTATCTTTACTAATCCTCATTTCATAAGTAGTTAGAGTTCCTAGGAGTTGATCAATAGACATAGTCTTAAGATCATTCAGTTATTCTATTGGAGAAACTTTTGGATTGAATCTATCAGGCAAAGATCTTAATATCTTCTGAACTAAAAACACGTCTTCAATCTTCTCACCAAGACCTTTCATGGCATTCACAAGCTCCTCAACTCTTAAGAAAAATTTATTAACTGTCTCATCCTCATTCATATTTAATTGTTCAAACTGTAATCTATAGGTTTGAATCTTGACATCCTTTACCTTCTCATTACCTTCATAACTGCTAACACGTTTGTCCCACATTGTGGATTCTAAGTGCATAACTTTTAAAAATTTTCCTTCTGCAAGTCCACTCAGAATAGAATTCATAGCTTTAGCATTGAAGTTGAACTCTAGCTTGTCATCCTTATTAGCTAGTACAACTGGCTTTACATAAACATTCTCTACCACATCCCAGACATCTGCACCTAAATCCATTATGCAGGTTCTCATCCTAAACTTCTAGAAGCCAAAGTTTGTTACATTGAAAAGGGGGACCTTATTGGTTGAAGTTCCTTCATGACTTGTCATGTTTAATCTTACTAATATACCTTTAATAAAAGGAACCTTCTCTGATACCAATTATTGGACAACCAAGAGGGGGAGTGAATGAGTTGTTACTGTGCTTAAACAATTATTCCCATTTTAAACTCTTTACAGAACACTCAATGACGATCACAATAATGCAAGGAAGACAAAAATAGAATATTCAACATCAATCACACACATGAAATATACATAGACATATGTTTCCTGAGGAAACCTATAAAGGGAAAAACCTCTTCAACTTGATATGATAAGTAATATTTATTTTATGTACATTTTCATTCTTATGAGCACCAACTCATTGTGAGGATACCACCTCTATTTTACAAGCTACAACTTGCTGAGAGCACCAACTCTCTGGCTTCTCTAGCACCCACTAGAAGGAAGCACCAAATCCCTGGTTTCTCTAGCACCCACTAGAAGGAAGAACCAACTCTCTGAGTGTTCCAACACCAACTGGATGGAAGCACCAACTTCCATTTACATAGGCACCAACCTGTATAATAGAGAACAATAATTCTCCCTTGCACCACCCTACCACCTTGGTTTTTCTGGCAGCAACCAGATGGAAGATACAACTCCCTATGTTCAAGAACCCACTCAAAACACTGAGGACAACACTCCTCCCTCGCACCCTAAAATATAAATTTTTTCTTACTAATATTTATTACAGTGATACAGTGTTTATCAATGGCTTTCCAGTCTCATCACTGTTCCGCTACACTGCTTCGCTCTGCCTGCATCAGTGTTTTACTCCTCACCTACCTTGCACATTCCATTCTTTTTCATTTTATGCTCTGTGCTCCATGTCCCCTCTATGCACTATTCCTTTGCATGCTCTTTATCTCCTACACGCAACATACTTCTACCCACATGAATAAATCTCAACAATAACCACCATCTCTTCTCTGTTCTGCGTATATATATCATGCCAAGTCCTCTACTAGATCATCCATGCAACTTATCATCTTCTTTGGATGTTATTCTAAGTTTTTTCATCATCAATGGATTATCCAAAGATTCTTTTTCTTCTCTGGAAGTGAGACCCTTCGTCTCCTCTGTCGCATTTGAGATTATCTTTTCTGTTCCAGTTATGGACTTCAACACTTTTCCATCTGTCAATTGTCTCTATGATGAGCCTTCATTCTACTGGCAGTTACCTCAAGACTCTTCATCTCCTCTATCGATCACTATGATCCTCTTTGAATTCTATGGCAGAGACAATCACTCTATTCTAGGATTTACAACCAGTCAATTATGGCCTCTTTGGATTCTAAGCCCCTTCCTTCACGTGACCACCGACGATGGTCAAACACCTATTCAAGAGGCCCTTCCCAATCTCGGTATAGTGAGTGATAGATCCATTTCTCGATATGACATTGGGATGTGAAATTCACATGACCACGCGATTATGGGTGTGCCCATAGACGGTTTGAGGGAAATCCACTTTTCACCCCACAATTCACTATGAGCCTCCCCGCATACTTTCTCCAAAATAGTGGGTCTGATTGTGGCCCACTCATGAAAAATTAAGACCCGAGCATGTTCTGGCCCTGCAATGCAATGGGACCATCAATAATATGATCTTGATGGTGCTCCTCAATCAATGGATCCAATCTGTTGACTTATCCTTCCTTCTTTCCTCCATCAACGTGCGATCCTTAGTCTCAATGACCAAGTGACATGTGGTTCTCCAAACCAATGGACGAGATCGATTTCGCCTTTCGGGTTTCGGGAGTCTTGATTTCAAACTCTGCTTGCTCCTAGAGAATTTCACTCAGAGTCCACAATCTAATGACTCATGGTCTTCTCAAATCAATGGTCACAATACCTTCAGGTATTCGGGGTTCATAAATCTCAACTTTCCAACCTCTCAACCTTCCTTTGATTTTTCCAAGAGCTGACAATCCACTGACATGTGTCCCTTTCAGATAAATGGTCATGATCCTTTCATGTATTTGGACTTCAGGGATTTAAACTTACACTATCCTTCCACTAGAGTAGATTGACAAATGAGAATGCTACCGAAGTGATCTTTTAGATCGAATGTCTCGTGTCTACTTCGGGACTTTGGCATTCGAGACTTCATTGCGTTTGTCATTTTCTAGTGGTAAAGCTCCCGAAGTAAAACCACTAGAGTGATGTCACTTACTTACTTCACTTGATGACATGTCATGAGCCTAGTAGTTGCCACATGTCACTTGAAGTTTTTATTTGCACGTACCTGAAATGTTGAATCCACTTGACACTTGTCATCTTCTGATTGTGCCATGTGTCCTTGATGATGTAGTCTTACTGATGTAGTCATGCTAACATGGTCTTCCACATTTCCTTGTAGACATGGTTTGTTTCATGTCCTTGATGACATCATCTGTTGATCGACGACCCTGATCCAATGGTCATTGTATGTCCTCCACATCCGATGGTCCTTATTCATTTCGAATTTTTGGGTTTTGGGTATTTCATATCTCAAACTTTTCGGAGCATAACCTCTTCGCATATTTATATCCTAATTCAATGTCATTCGTCAATCATGATCATATATCGACGACTTGATCTTTCTACGATGCATCTCTTCTGGCTTATCATGTCCTTGTACTTCAAAACGATCTGATGTTTATTGTTTACTCTGGCTCTCCGGCTCTTCGGACTTCAATTTTTTCAAGTCTCAAACTGAAAAATCTTCGAAGTGATTTTCTCTAGACTTGAGTATCGTGTGCCACCTGTCAGTCTTGACGATGGATAGTCCCTACTTACTTTGGGACTTTGGGACTTTGACAAGTCTGCTCTCATATTCTCACCAAAGGCTTAACCTTCTTGAATTTATTTATGGATCCAACGACTATTCATCCTCGATGCTCAGATCCAACAGATCAGATCTGTACTTCTCCTCTACGCTTCCTCTGGTCACTAGACGCTGATATAATGGTCATTGACTATTCAGGATGGGTGATCCAATGACCACTTTCGTTCTTCCTCCTGAGCTTGCTGATCTCTATGACTTAGAAGGTTTTATAAGTGTTCAAAGCTCTCGATATTTTCTCCTCCTGTGATTCCTTCTCATAGACCTCATCCCTAGTGCACACTTGCACTTTGCATGCAACTCTGCGTTATTCCTCCTGAGCTTGATACCTTATGAAAAATCACACTATTCCTCCTGATATTTGATTCCTTCTGCACCCTCTGCCTATAATCATGCCATCATCATTGTTGTTCTTGCCATCAATGAAAAACACACTCTTCCTGTAAACATGCCAACAACAATTTGGAATGAAAGAGAAAGGTGGATTTATGTACATAGTGGAATTTTCATGCCATTCTCTACATTTGTTAATTTTTTTAAGAAGGATTCATCGATTAGGAAAACTGGTAAAATGTATGCTCCTTCAAATCCTTCCAATGATCTATTTACAATTTTTTTTTTTCACTGGGTGGGAGAGAAGAGTACATGACCAAAGTGGAGAAGAAATAGAGTGCACATTGATTCATGACAACTTGTCTTTCAAGTAGGTCATTTAAATATTCTTTATTTTTAAGTGTATCATGCTTCTTAATTTTAAGGGGTTATAAGATGAAAAGATGGATTTTCTTATGAATGTAACATATATATGATGATAGAAAGTATTTTCATTTGATTCTTTCAAGTATTGGATTTCAAGACAAACATTGTACATATCATTTAAATTTCATAGGAGGAGACGTGTTTGGTGGTTGAATGGTGTTGTAATTGATGTCAAAGTCAGTCATTGGTGAATAATCCTATGGTTTTACTCGAAGGAGTTTCCAAAGTGGTCCCCTAATGGCATATCTTTAAGCATGGCCCTCACAGAAAGACGCTTTGAAGAAGCCCACAAGAAACCCCCAAAGGTGTGGTCAAGAAGCCCCGAAGTTGTTTGAAGAAAAAGAGTATGAAGGACACTGCAAATGCATGAAAAACCTCCATGTATTAATATCCTTCATCAATCCATTTACAATGATAGGTGGCAGGCCATGTGGTTCCTCACAGTTGAGGAGACGTGCCCTCTTAAAGATGATCATGTGAATTTTCCCCTAAAAGTGTTGCAAATAAGAAGTTATAGGTCGATCCTAAATACACATTAAGAACCTCTCATTTTCATTATTCAAGATTGTGATATGTTAGCACACATTTGTTGGTGAAGGTACAAGGAGGATAAGGAGCTCTTTTGATGGATATTTTTAGGATGTTTTGATCATTGCTATGGGTTCTCTATAGTATGTAAGTTGTTTCTCTCTTGATGGAGAAGTTGAGTAAGGCTTTATGACCTAAGTTCTCATGCATTTAGGGTTTGTATTTTCCACAATATCTGAGGCTCATATTTTGGAGATTCTGGCACATAATTTGAGGCTCATATTTTGGATATTTTGGCACATGATTTGAGGCTCATATTTTTGATTTTTTGACACATGATTTGATGCTCGTATTTTGGAGATTTTGGCACATTATTTGAGATGTTTTCTTCGATATATTGGCATAGGTTTCATGTGATTGTTGGGTTTTATATGTGGACCCATATAGACCTAGGATCTCTATGTGGATCTAGTTTTATGATGGTGATGTATCAATGACAGTGATAGTGACAGTGACAGTGACAGTGATAGTGAAAGTGATAATGACATGTTGATTCTTTTATATACATATTTGAGGGTGAAAGGAAGGAGTAAGGAAAGGGGGTTGGAGCCCCCTTCTAGCCAGAACTAGAGAATCTAGAGAGCTATATCTTCCTTCAGGTTGGTGCCTATAAATAAGGGGTTTAGTGCCTCCTTCCAGTTGGAGCAGGAGAATATTGGAAGTTGTAGCTTCCTATGAATGTAATATTGTTATTATATAATAAAATCATTCCATGGTTTTATTCCGTTTGGATTTCCACATAAATATTTTGTGCACCATGTATTTGCTCTTCTTATCTTTACTGTATATTGGGATGCATTTATTTGATTGAAAAGTTAATTTTTTAAAAGGTGCTAAATTATAATTGATATTGATTCACCGCCCTCTTAGTATCAACAATTGGAATCAGAGTAGGTTACCTTTAGAACATTATAATCACTGGAAGGAAGATCATGAGAAAAAATGGAAGGCCACATTCCAAATGGGATTCCACCATTTGATGGAAACAATTATGCATATTGGAGCAACAAAATTCCTTTAGGAGTGGATATATGACTCGCAGTTGTCAATGGATATAAAGTTCCAAAAAATAATCCAATTGATCCAAATGAAAATAAATTAATGAGTTGTAATTTAAAGGCTAGGCATGTTATAATAAGTGGATTGACACAAAATATTTCTAGCAAGGTGATGGGTTGCAGCACAACTAAAGAGATTTGGGATAAACTTCGAAATATTTATGAAGGTGATCCAAAAGTCAAGCAGGTCAAGCTTCAATGACATAAAGCACGTTTTGAAAATATGAAAATGAATGAAAAATAAGATATTGCAACCTATTTCCTCATAGTAGATGAAGTTTTCAATTCCATCACAGGATTAGGAGAAGAAGTCAAAGAATCATTGGTTGTACAAAAAGTGTTGAGATCACTTCCTTTAAGATATGATGCCAAGGTATCGACCATTGAAGAAACTAGGGGTTTGACCAAAATGATAATGGATGAACTACGTGGGACCTAGGCATATGAAATGAGAACAAATACAAAAAATGGACAACCAAATAGGGAAGCATCTTTTAAATCCATGAAGAAAACAAGGAACAAAGAAACCAAGGTAGAAGAATTTCCATGCAATGAATTAGATGAAGAAGAAGCATATTTCATAAGGAGGCTCAATAGGGAAACCAATAAATTCAAAGGTAAGTTACCTTTTAAATGCTTCAATTGTGGTAGAATAGGACACTATGATAAGAAATGTCCTTTTGAAGAAAAGAAAACTTGCACAAGAAAAATAGTCTTTAGTCCAAAAAGGAAAACAGTTCTTCAGATGAAAGCAGTGGAGAAGAAATGGAAGTTGTTGGTGCAGACTTATTTTGGGAGAAGGATCTATTTTGGTTGTAGGAATAGTTATGGAGAAAGATCTATTTTTGGAGCACGTGCAATAGGTGGAAGAAAACCAACATGCAGAAAAAGAAGGAAAGGAAACATGCAGGAGGAAAAGAATCATGGCACACATGTAGATAGACCTAACCATGTTAAGGTTATGGTTTTGACAATATTGTAACAATTATAATCTAGTAGAGTAGTATAAATAAATACCTGGGATGTCTAGGTTTGGGGTTCGATTGTTGATTATTGTGAGTTTGGTTATTGTTATGGTTATGGAGTCAAATAGGCTAGTTTTTTAGGGTTAGGTCATAGGTTGTGGAGACTGATGTGATCTAGTTAGCCTCCCAGAGGGTACTTACCCTCCTTTTTATTGTAATCCTAAATATGTAATGCACAAAACCCAAATTTTGTAGTAGAATGAATAAAAGAGTAGAAGAGCCAAATATTTGTGGACGTAGCCCCAGGGGGGTAACCACGGTAAAATATCGTGTTCTATGTGTTATGAAGGATTGATTTTACTATTATTTTAATCACCAATTAAAGAATGAATGGTTAAATCTGACTATAACAACATGCATGCATAGTTTAACGATGATTGATGCATATGAAAAAGAATCAAAACACAGTCCTCACTCTTTGCTAGACTACAAACACCTGAGTATTGTAGTCCCCCATAAAGCTATATCAAGTGAGACTGCGTTGTGCACTCCATGCACAAAGTTTCCTTTTGGTTTATTGGGAGGTTCAATCGCTTTAAGGTTTTTGTTGGAAACCTATTTGAGATCAAAACCTGGGTCAGCCCAAGCGTCCAACAGATGGTTCTATTTCCGAGATGAATTGCATAGGATTGAGTGAACGAGATATGTGGAAGAAAATCACGAAGGATGAAATTATAGAAGGGAATTTTCAATCCATGGAATCCAATGAAAGAGGATATTGAAATATGGTTAAGGACAGAGGAACTTGAGTTTGTGCAGAAGGAGAAAAGAAACCCTAAGTGAACACCGCGTAAATATCTTGATAAATATGTATTTAGCGATTTGTGTGAGGTATTGTTCTGTGATTTTCCACATCTGTTGTAGTAGTGGTTATTGAGCTTGAATTAAAACTATCCTATAAATCAGATTAGATAGCTAGAGTGACATCCAGTGGAGATCGTGCACTTACATCAATTCAATAATAATTTAGACGCGCATTAGATTTTTGGTTAGACAATATTATTGGAGGGTTTATCACTGAGTTTGAGGTTGATATTGTGAATTCCTACCTTGCTACAGAGGAGGAATTTATTAAGGGACCCATAGGTAGGTACATCAGATCACATTATACTTCTATAAATATTTTATTGTATGACAAAGGTGTGACAACCATGGAATCAGACAACTAAACTTCCCTGCGTGCATGGGGGAAGGAAGGGAAGCACTGAAAGGAGTTTGAGATATGGACAAGGAGATGGAGAAGGGGAAGCAGAAGGAGTCCAGAGACCCAATCATGATGGATGAGGACCAGACAAAGAAGATAATGGAAATAGTTGGAAATCCGTGCAACAGTAGACCTTACCAATATAAGATGAATAACAAAAAGAGGGCCATAGTCGATAGAGAGGGATTAGCAAGCGATGAAGAAGAGGTAGAGGATATCTGGGTTATGGAGTATATTGAGGAAATCTTGCATGCAACATATTAAAGGAAAACAAGAGGTCTAGGGTCATGAATAGAAGGAAAAACTCTATTCTATATCACCATCAGTGTGGAACCTACAACCCCATGTGCGACTAATACACTTGAAAGAAAACCAATGTTTAGACAACCAAATTTTAGTGGAAGAGGAGCAATAGGTCAGGGGTCCAATCAAGGACAACCAACTAGGGGAGAAAGTTTAGGAAGTAACTATTGTATTACTGAGAGGGGGGGTGAATTAGTAATAGGGAAACTCAATCCTTTTTAACCACACAATGCAAGTGTTATATCAATGTAGCATTATCATCCAATAGAGTAAATAAAAAATTAAAAAATGATGAATCATACACATATACAGTACACCAATGTTTTTACATGGAAACCCAAAGTGGGAGAAAACCACTGAATGTTTTTTCTTATATGTATTTAGGAATTACATTCATTGGAAGCACCAACTTCCTTTATTTTCCAACTACAATTGGAAGGAGGTTCCAACCCCTAGTTTCTCAAGCTACAACCTAAAGGAAGATCCAACCTGAAGGAAGCTCCAACTCCCCAATTCTCTGGCTACAACCAGAAGGAGGATACAACCCCCTAGCTTCTCAAGATACAACTTGAGGGAAGCTCCAACTCCCCAATTATATGGCTACAACCAGAAGGAGGCTACAACCCCCTATGTTCTCCATCTACAACCACATGTCATTGCCTCGTCCAACTGCCCTAATGTAGAAGTAGAATGATGGAACCGTTGTCACACTATCACTGTGATATATATTGTTGTAAACCTGTACCAATCAACCTGTAATCAACATATAACAACATGTACCAATAAATTGTGCCAACATGTACCATACATCAAAATGTACCTCAACCTATACCATAAACAAGTGCATCAACCATGCACCAAACTATACGTCAACCTGTAATCAACTTGTACCATAAACAAGTGCATCAACCATGCACCAGCCTGTACCTCAACCTGTAATCAACATGTACCATAAACAAGTGCATCAACCATGCACCAACATGTACCTCAACCTGTAATAAACCTGTATCATAAAAAAGTGCATTAACCATGCACCAAATGTGTACCAATCATGCATCAAATACACATAAACTATGACTCATTAATATGTACCAACATCATCAACTATACACCTCATGTATGTGCCAACTCATCAACTACTTATCTCAACCATGTATTTAACATGTACCTCAACCAAAAGCCCTCATCAATTTCATCATCCAAATATGATTTGTAACTTTGTAATAGACCTAGTGTATATGATCACATGCCTGCAAACCTTCCTTAACTTTAACAACAAGAGACTACCATTTTCATCAAACTTTACTTTAGTTTCACATGACTAATTTTGGATTAGTCAACAACCCTAACTTGCAATAATCATAACTATGTACCTGTAATGAATACATACTTGAAAATGGTACACAGTGTTCTTCAATGTATTTTATGCACTTCCTCTAGGTTTCACTACTTGGAACCTCTCATAAAATGAGCTATAGCAAAAATGGAATACCTTGTTGAATTTTGGCTTATTCTAGAGAGCGAATTTGTAGAGCATGCCCCGCACGTAATATTTCTTGTATGGATCAAAAAATGGTACACAAAATACTACAGACTACAATATAACCAATACTTTTGGTCTTAATAAATTTTTATCTGTTATGAAGAATTTATGACATTTTTATCTGAAACACTTGTTTTAGACTAGTTTCAGGACTAGCCACAAACCCTATTTTCCATGGAGTGTAACTCCAAAAATAAAATGACCCACAAGATTAAATTTGTATCAAAGATACTTGGATATGTTTCCTCAATGTCCTCCCAATTTCACAGTCTGAATAATTCTATAAAAATATTTATTGTGAAAATGGTGAGATGATTTGTAAATAACATACCTTAGAAAGCATCATCAAAAGAATTTATCCTCCCTTGAATTTCGGCCTTCTTTACTTCACCTTCCCTCTGAAATTCATCTTAGATATCTTTTGGTTACCTCAATCACTTGTGGATATTCAATATTCTCAAGTGTGTTTAAAATGAGAGAGCCTTGCCTCTTATTTATACTTTCATGTAGCTTCCTCAAGGGGTTACCTTTTAACCATCGTAACCCACTTTTCTTATTTTAGGGTTAATCCACTTCTAACCACTTGTCCACTTAGTAATTTATCCATTAAATTTATTATTTAAATAATTTCTTTTGTATCCACTTTGACTTATAGTACACTCATCACTTCACTTTATTATTTAAAATATCTTCTAACCATATTAACCCACATTCCTTATTTTAGGGCTAACCCACTTGTCCACTTAGTAATTTCTCCTTTAACTTTATTATTTAAATAATTTCTTTTGTATCCGCTTTGAATTATAGTACACTCATTACTTCACTTTATTATTTAAATAAATTCTTATTTGCAACCACTTTGACTACTTTGGCATTTTGGGGCTTCTAGATGACTCGTGAGGGTTCTCCAACTTCACATGGCCATTACTCTCTAACCATGAGGAGTTATGTGGCATTCCACATACCACTAGAAATGACATGAAATGTACTATCCATCTAGAATAATATTTCCTACAAATATATCAAAACTAATACCATTATCCATCAAACAAACTTGGGTTCTCCAACTTCACATGGCCATAACTCTCAAACCATGAGGAGTTATGTGATGTTCCATATACCAATGGAAATGGAATGAAATGTAATATCCATATAGAATAGTATCACCTTCAAATGTATTAAAACTCATACCATTATACATGAAAAAACCTTGGGTCCATTACCCAAACCTTTGTGCTACTAGAATTCGCTACCAGACTTTTTCCAAGGGTTGACATCAATCAATAAGGTTTGAGATCAATCTACAATATCAATATAAAATGGTTGAAATCCATACCAAATGTCCATCAAACTAAGCCAACTGTCTGACAATATCCCCCTTTGGCATTGATGGTAACACCAACATTGATGGCAACACTTAGTCATGATAACATTCATGCTTATACTCCTCATCAATGTTGTTGATTAATTGGGTTGGTTTTCATTCATGTCAACCCTTGAAGAAAGTCAGGTAGCAAATTCCAGTAGCACAAAGTTTTGGGTAATGGACCCAAGTGTTACCCATGATTTTGGTCATCATGATGATGTATTGATGATGGCGTACTCAGGCTCTTCCTAAGAACTTTCTCCTGAGAAAAGTTACTTTCTTCTCTTTCCAGAAATCTCATTTTTGAAGAAGGTTCACAGGCTGCTAGTATATTTGCCTGCGAGAATGCCTGATTCTCGCAGGTTGCCTTAAGCCAAGGTGCGAGAAGTTCGCACTGTGTTGAACTGTTAGGGTGCAAACTCTTCCTAAAGCAAGGAAAAAGATGAATTCTCGATGCTTCTAGAAGGGAATCTTCCAAATGGTTATCCTAGTACTAGATTCCCTGATATTTTGGGATCATTCTTATCCAAGTAACTAGTTCATTCTCTCCTATATATTGAGGGAATTCTCATGGAAAAGGTTAAGCAAGATTCATTGGAGAATTGATGAAAGAATTGTGTGAAGGACTCAGCATTGAACAACAGCTTGAAGACTCTAGCAGGTCTATCAAGAGGATTTAATCTTCTTCATGCAAGGATTGAGCAAGTGTGTGTGTCGGAGCCAAGGGCCATCGAAAGGAAGTTTTCAACATAAAGACTTAGGTTGTAATCCCTACTTTCCATTAATATGATACAGTAGCATGTCCCTTTCCCATAAAGCTATTTCCACTTTATTGTATAATTCCTTGATCATATACATAGACTGACTGTTGAATAGATTGTGCTATCTTCACTTTGGTTGGTTTGTGTTGTCTTGACCTTGGTTGCACGAGAGCACTGGAGTGAAGAGGGAGCAACAAAGACCATAGGAAGCGATAATAAGGTATTTTATTTGTTCTTGCCTCCTAGTTTATTCAATGGTCAAAATCTAGGGAAAGAGTCATGTTCTGTCTTTCTTTGTTCTAGATCCAGGTGGATCTAGGGAGATCGGTTAGTGTCCGCACCTATGGATTTATCCAATAAAAAAATTGGTGACTCCACTAGGGAACAATCCCATTTTCTTTTTGGCTTTTGGTATTTTTCTGTAGCCATTTTCTCTGGTTTCACTTTTCTCCTGTCCTATCAATCTTTGAGTCCTCAGGATATCCTGATAGACCCTCTGGGTCTAGAGGCCTTTTTCACTTTTGCTTTATTTCCCAAAATTTTGATTATGTTCAGACATTCTCGCACTGTACTTCATTGCATCCTATGAGAATAGGTAGAGTTCGCACTCTGCCTTTAGGTTTCAGTGCGAGGATATCACACCCTGCTGAAGGGTCACCTATGAGAATCAGTGATTCTCACACTGTGTAATATTGCCTGCCTGCAAACTCATTTTTTCAAAAGTTTGGATTTGATTTTTAGTATTTTCAACTGCCCAGATCAGTTTGATTGCCTCATAAGAGTTTCTTGGACCATTGATTGATATCTTTCTTGCCTTTGTTTGCGTGCATGAATAGTCTTAGGATTCCAAGGCTTTTCTTGTCATTTGTGTATTGACTTTTGTTTCTTGACTTTTCTTGGAAAAACCATTCTCTCTGACTTCAAAATCTGAGTGTGTTTGATCAGTTAAGAACTAGTGATTGGTTGAAAGTTGAGTGCTTAGTTTTTCTCATTTGCTTATTGGTTTGAAAGATCATTTTCTTTTGCATTTGAAAAGACTAAATTGGTTTGCTCTTTATTTTTTGTTTTCATTGAAAGAGTGGATTGGGTTTTTATCATTGCTTGTTCATTTGGTTTTTGATTTTCTGTACTCTTGCTGTTATAGTGTGGGTCCTTTTTGAAAAGTGAACAAAAAGTTTTTTCTTTCAAAAAATTCTTTCCGTTTTAGAAAACATTGAAAATCAAATTATTGAGATTGTTAAAGTATTTGAAAAAGACACAATAGAGAATTGTCATTTGATAAGTGATTGTTTGCATTTGCATTTTAAAGGAAATTTTGCATTGTAGTTCAAGGTTGATCTGGAAAACTTTCTCTCTCTCCCATACATAGGATTCATTGAACGAAAAGTGATATATTTCATTCTCATCCTTGCATTGTTGGGTCAGAGTCATACAACATAAGTTTCACTTATGTTTCCCTTGAGTAAACAACAGCTCTTAATAACACTATGT
>CBVK0100286401.1:0-22811 GCA_900067695.1 Picea abies
CATAGAACCCTCCGGACGTGCGCTTTGTCTAACAAAAGCCTTTAGTGACTTCAACTGCCTCTCCACCATCCACATCGACCTTGTGTGTATTGGTCCACATAATTCAATCTCCTCAACTTGGTGAATGAGGTAGTGTTCTCGTGCAT
The DNA here is from genome assembly GCA_900067695.1 of Picea abies. Classification (NCBI taxonomy): domain Eukaryota; kingdom Viridiplantae; phylum Streptophyta; class Pinopsida; order Pinales; family Pinaceae; genus Picea; species Picea abies. The sequence continues at coordinate 147 of CBVK0100286401.1, forward strand.
TGAAAATTTTTGGAGGTAGATACTATTGAATTTGACACATTAGTCGGGGAATTTCTCTCTTCCAATACCTTATATTTTTTTATGGATTTATTTTTATGATAGCCACCTACAAATGTTGATGCAATAAAATAATATCAGGCATACACAAATTTGGAGATAAAACATAATATGTCAATAAGTTTCGCTACAAATCACAAAAGAAGTACATTTTCCTTATAAAACAATACATACCTCATGTATTTGTCAAGTACATAAATACTTTGTTTTATGTTGTTGTCAAAGTTGTTTGGGAGGGATAAAGGTAGAACATACTGTAACAAAAAACAAATAATTATTATTTGTTTCCAAAAAATGCGTACTAATAAGGAAATATATTATAACCTACTAATTACCTTAATGAATGTATGCCAGTCATGTGTTTTAACCCCACCAAAATCACCTTTTTTCGTTAAGATATTTTGTATGTTCGACGAAAACCCCGTCGGAAACCTAATTTTTCGAATGACCTCTTTTACAATATTGCTTTGTTGCTCCGTCAATAACCAAGGAAGACTAGTATTTTGTTCATGACCATCACCATTAGAATTAATAATAACACTTTGCAATGTGTGATTAGCTTCCTGGATGTCACAACAAATCTTTCCAATTCTCTCTTTCTCAGTCCTTCTATCTAATATTCGCCACAACAATTTTGTTATGTTCTTCCCAATATGCATTGTATCAAACAGATGAACTATTTTTCGGTGCTCGTAGTATGGAAATCTATTGAATTGCATCAGGTAACTTTTCATTCCTCGTGGAAGCCCATTCGTGCCTTAACGACAGTCATGAAACATCAACAAATTGAAATTAACACTAATTAATGGGACAAAATGAAATTAATACTAATGAAATTAACCAAAGATTTATATAATATGTCATACATAAATAATTTGCGTACCTTGATGATTTCTAATATATTCCAACTTCCATAGGTGAGGTGTCATTCTTCATGGTTTTTTTCCATTTTCTTCTTTACAATTTAATTTTGCTTTATCTATAGTTCGATAACTATGGTTCTTAGGTATAAAGTGCCTATACTCATCAAACACTTCCTTTCCTAAACTCCTTGAACGACGAGATTTTATCCTCGGACCACAAAATGGGCATGCAAATTTACCCTTTCTTTGAACACCTACAATATATATGAATTAATGTAGTGTCAAATTAGAGTTACAATTTAAAATAATGCATGATATTTTCAATAAATATATATAATATTAAATCACAAAATAAAGTAACAATATACCAAAAAAATGTATTAACTCGGGATCATCATGAATTGTCCATGATAGTATTCCATGGAACTGAAATCGTTTTTTCCCTATTGGTCTAGAGATGTCATACATAGTGACACCAGCCCATAACATCAACAACTCATCGATAAGAGGCTAAATATATACATTCATATCTTTAACCCGGTACCTACCTAATTGGTTCAACATACTGCATTATTAAGTGTACTTATCTAGATGTCGTTATATATAAAATAAATAATTACCATGCACGAAACAAAGAAATGAAATATTTTTTCATACTTTAAAGAAAATAAAAGATAATTAAATACTTGGAACAATCATTGCCAACATTGTGTGCTCTCTCTTGATCGAAATCCAAGGAGGAAGGTTATTTTTTATAACAAAAACAAACCACACTGAGTATGTAGAATGAAGCTCTCCAAATGGATTGACACCATCAGTTGCCAATGAAAGTCTAACATTACGATGTTCTTATTTAAAAATTGGCCACTTTTCTTCGATGTACTTGAATGCAGAACCATATGCAGGCATTCGAAGAGAATTGTCTCGATTTATGTTCTTTGCATGGAAATCCATAAACTGTGCTATACTTTGGCACCTGAACAACTGATGGAAACGTGGAATTATCGGAATATAACGAATAACTTTGCGAGGCACCTTCTTTGATGCTTTATTGGTTCGATATCTACTTATTTGACATTGTGGGCATTCATTTTCTAGTGCATATTTTCCATAGTATATGATATGATCACTAGGACATACATCATAGATATTTCTTTCATAATCATAATCACAGATATTTCTCGATATGTGTGGCAAAATATTTGACATTGGTAATAGAAATTCACCTAACAATCTACAAAATTCAAAACAATAAGTCGGTGTAAACAATATTAATCATCAATATCGCATCCAATATACTAATTTACAAATTAGAAAACAATAGCAATATAGGAAAAGTTGAACCTTTTAAGTATTTCTTAACATGCAGGCATAAATAATTAACAAATTAAATACCATAGTATCTGTGTGAGGCATGTGTTTGATAAACCATTCAAAACCTTCAAGTTCACCAACAACAATATAGAAGATAAAATATTTGTTGTTGAGCCTTCATAAAGAGGTTGACGTGACTTCTCGAGTAGAGGATCAACATCATGACTATCATCCTGGCTGCCCTCATCCATTAGAGCAAATGTGTCTTCGATCAATCTATGTATCTCATCTTCCTGATTTGAATCACTAACATTATCTCCATCCATATAATCATTAATAACTTGATCAACAACTTCAATATTCTGATCTCGAAGTTCATCACCTTGTAAAGGAGTACTTCTTCTAGTACTTGGCAAATAACTCTCCGAAGTTCAACATTTTGGGGGCATCGTCTATATATTTAAAAACAACGTAGAAAAGTTAATGTGTATAGAAAATAAAAAAATGCCGATAAGAAATATTAATAAAATTCATGACATGATGATTATTACAAAGAATACATTAAATATTGAATCCTCTTACTAAGGGACGATGTTCATAACCCCCTTCGGAATGCCCCTTCTCCCTACAGTGTCTTTCAGTTGTTGTTATTAAAAGTCTTTTTCTTTGAAAGCCCCTGAAATCATAGCAAAGGCAATAACATTTTCCATCGCCCCTCACCTCTAATGTCTCTCTTAACCGAGCAAGTTTCCTGTCATTTTCGTTCATAATGAAAAATCCTTTTCCTGACAAGTAATTGTCTTACCTACACCATACCAAATAGTAAGTTGTCAAATTTTTATATTTTAGCTACACCTTCATGATATTTTAGCTACTCCTTTCGATTATGATATGTTTATTTACAGTGACCTACAATCCTCACAATTATTTTTTCTAAGACATTTTGACATGATTTTTTTATTATTATCGATTAACTATTAAGATCGATATGCTTCAATTTGTACTTTAGAGTAGTGTTTATTGAATCACCATACAAAATAATTACACACCATTTAACGAAAGTGGTCAAAATTTCTCAAACTTGAATCACTCGACACCATACACTAGCTTCTAAGTTGTTTTGTAGACAAAATGTCAATCTTTGAAATTCACCACTAAAAAAAGAATGCCAACCACTTGTCATCCACAATTGGGTTGGGTTGGTTTAAATTATGACGTGTTGATTTGCATCTACATACAATGGTCACAATTTTGTGTTACTTACAGTGGTCACGGTTTTATTTTCTAAGACACTTTGGCATGTTCTCATGTTTCATTGTCTGACTAGTACATTTCATCATGTTATCGTAGATTTCATCATGAATTTTTTATATTTTAGCTACTCATTACTAGTGTATAAACAAGTTGCATAAACTACAAACTAGAGTTAATCAATACATCTAGAATTGCATGTGATTATAAAAATCGAGAGAAACAACATCACATATAAGAATACATTGTTATATAACTAACCTAACCTAATACTAGACTAAAAATATGACATTAATATATATAGGCACAACATCATAGAAACACAAAAGTTAGAGAGCTAACAAGGTCTCTAAGGGATAGAATTAGACTTAAGAGGATTTTTTTCCATGACTTTCTATTTCAAACATTAGTCCAACCAGTAAAGTTGTTATGATTTGGTGGTTTTGTAATAAGGATTAAATTTACATAATGAATTGTAGGCTCAAATTAATCTAGATTGATAATGACATCTGTTTTTAATGTTTGAATTGACTTATTGATGGAGTGATTTTCCCTCTTCATAAAATACTTCTTTGGAAAATATTTTTCTTCACATTTCACATGAATTTCCATAGAATATACTAACTATATCCAAAAACCAATGACATGAAATATGGCACTACACATATAATATATTATCAAGGAAAAAACAAACTACATGAAATTTCGACATTTGAACAAAAATTTACAAGTTAAATGAGTACATCAATAAAAAAAACATACTAACCTTGCAAGTTCAAAATCTGAGCTATGTAGATTGAAAATTGGATTTGTTCAATCGGTGGGTGACGAAAAAAAGAAACAACTCAAACAAAATCCATGGACAGTGTCACAACTATATCAATTATGTTGCAAAGTCTCTTAAAGTCGGGTATATATAGATCAACTAGTTAACTAGCCGTTAGCAGATGCTTTTTAAGATAGGAAAAATTTTAGTGGCAATAGCGACGAACTTTCGTGGAAATAGTGATGAACTTTCGTGGCAATAGCGACAAAAATCCTTCCCAAACTAAAAAACCTATTTGTGGCAATATCAACGAACTTTCATGGCAATATCGACGAAAATCCCACCCTATTTAAAAAAAACATGAAAATAATGGAAACGTGGAAAAATTTCGTGGAATAATCTACCCATATGTAGTAGTGATGTCAGAGGATAGGAATATCCACATCAGTTGATGAAATTCCCTTACGTACCCAGGTTATGATAGAACCTTTTGAGAAATGGGCCCTTGATTTTGTAGGACCAATTTCCCCCATGTCTCATAAGAAGAATTATATTCTTGTTTGCATAGACTATGCCACCAAGAGGGTAGAGGCAAAAGCCTTGTTTAGGGTTACTGAAAAATATGTTGTTGATTTTTTTTATGAATACATTTTTACCCTCCTTGGTGTTCCTTGTGAGATTGTCACGGACCAGAGTACACAATTTGCTTCTAATCTAATGAAAGAATTAACATAAAAATATGGGATAAAGCATCGTAAGTCCTCTCCATATCACCCACAAGCTAATGGCCAAGTGGAATTGACAAACAAAGTATTGGAAATTATCCTAGCAAAATTTTCCAACTACACCATAGATATTGGGATGATAGACATACAGAGGCTTTGTGGGAATATCTTACCACATGGAGAAACACCACTGGACATACCCCATACGAACTAGTTTATGGAAAACAAGTACTCTTACCGATCGAATTCCAAGTAAGAACCTTTCGTATTGTTGCACAATTGGGATTAGATTTAGAGGAGGCACAAAAACATGAGTCCTACAATTGAACAAATTTGATGAAATTAGACATGATGCTATCCAAAGGACAATCTTGGTTCAAAACCAGAGAAGCAAATGGCATGATAAATTCGTTAACAATAAATAATTTCAACTTGGAGATTGGGCTCTATTGTTTGATTCAATATTTAAAACTTTTAAAGGCAAACTTACCACTCGATGGTTGGGTCCTTATGAGGTAGTCACCATGTTTGATAATGGGGTTGTAAAGATAAAAACAATTGATGATGGACACGTCTCTTTTGTAGTGAATGGACACACACTTAAACTTTACCATGGGCCCATTTCTAAAGAAGACTTTATACAAGTCATGTTAGCGGACAAGGCATTGGCCTTGGTGGATGGGGAAGTTTCTTCTCCTTCCCCCTATTCTTGAAATTTTTTTATTTCTGGTCGTACATATGTAAATATTTTAGAGTGTGGTTTTTTTTTTTCTAACAAACAATTTTAGAAAATTTCTGTAGGTATTCATCTAACAATAAGTGGACAACTCCAAGGAGATAGAAAGGGAAGTATTTTACTTCAAAAGAACATGTTGCTATACTTAAATGTTGTTGTCTTCTTAAGCACCAATTGAATAATGACTATTTTTAAATATGATTAGAAACTGCTTGCTTTAAATAATTCATTTTACAAGATTTTTGTCTTCCTCTCTCTCAAGGAATCTTTCATGGCAGTTGCTCATAACCTCCACAACTAGAGAACATAAGGGAGTGACACTTTTTCTTATCAAACCTAGAGGTTACTAGTACAATCCCCCCAGAACCTTGAGTAGGAGAGTAAAACATCTTTATGAAAGAGTAGCAAGAAGGTATGACTAGCGGTTAACCTTGGAAAAATCAATATAACTTCAAATAGAATAAAGTGAGTAGGGACTATAGATTCCTTTCTGCTATTTTCCAATGGTACCATCCACTACACATTAAAAATTATTGACTATACCATATCTTCATATTGACTACACCCACTTAATTATCCCTTACATCAGGAAAATCTATAAGGAATGCATAAAGAAGAATCATCCTCTAACTGAAATACCATCCCAATCCATATATATATATATATATATATTGTGAGAGTTGCCTCCCCATCTCCTTGAAAAAAGAAACATTCATACACAAATCTTAAATATGGTGGTAAGGATCAGTCTCTGTTGTAAAAGGGTGTAATAGGCTAACCCATTAGGATACTGAACAGGTCTGCTGGGAGCGGGTATTGGCCTATGGTATGACTAGGTAAACTCGTTGGAGTATTGAACATGCTTGCTAGAAACGGGGCATTCTACCTAGAGAGGGTGATGATTTGACAATCAACAAATAAAATTCTTGATCTTAAAACTTGTCCTAATGTACGAAACTCCTTGTAGGCAAGGATGAAAATAAGTATGCATGGTTAAGCGAAGGCAAATGAACCCAATCAATCTTCCATTGGGAACTAACTTTAAGATAATATTAAGACCCTCTCGCCTACCTCTTATTAACTATATGTAGGATGTTCTGTCCTACAAGTGGGGCCATGTTTTTAACCGTCTTGTTAGGCTAATGTGTGAAATTTATCTCTACACTCGGAAACTATAAATCTTAGGCTATTGGGAGGACTGATTGGTTTCCTATATCTTTGATTGTGAAGTGTCACAATACTTAGGAGTGGGGGAGGGGTTTCCTGAGCTAAAAAACACTAAACACTGTCATCTGTATTGCAGGTTCATGAGAAAAGGAAGTACGATCTCTGTCAAATTATTCCATATTGTATTTTTACAATATCTCAAGCTATTATATCAGCAGTCGTTTGTAGTGGCATGGTAAGCTTTATACTGTTGACACAATTTTATGTGTGTATAATTAATAAGCCTGTTGTGCATATTTTTTTATCTATGTTTATATCTAATACAAGGGAAGACTGCTTACAATCAAATATTCCTTGTAACAGTGGCAGTTTGATGACATTGCAATTAAGAAAGGAAACTAAAGATAGATGTTACAAATCTTATACATGCTCATCCTATACATGATCTTGTTCACCATTCCTGCCAGCAACCCTTTGATCTGAGTACCATGGGAAAATGTCTGCTTACTATTGTATAGGTTTCACCTGTATGGAAGTTTGGATGGAGTGCCATATGGAGGACTGGATGGAGTGCCATCTGGAGGACTGAATGGAGTACCATATGGAGGACCGGATGAAGGACTGGATAAGGTATTGTATACATTGCAAATGTGAATTTCATGATCTTGTTCATGTATGATCACTCGAGTTTGATTACGCCAGTTTCAATGATGAATTAAGTGGTGTATTTTTAAAAATTCATTTTATGATCAAAATAAATTTACAAATTCATTTTATGATCAAATGTCCAAGTCTTCGACTTGGAAAGTGATCAAATCTCTTATACGATTTCATTTTACCTCCACAAATCGTTTGAAATTTAAAATCGACGCAATCATGAACACACATGACACTCGTGTATGACAAATACACCCATTATTCAACTGTTTCCATATCAATTGCAACAAGGAAAGAGTACTATGTCTTTATAGCTCATCCTCTTCCTACTGCATCGCTCATCCTCTTCTTTCTATATCGCTCATTCTCTTCCCGATTTTGGCCTCCTGCTCATCCCTTTCTCTGCAACCATGACAAATCATCATGAGCCATCATCCTACACTGATCTACTGGCCATCGCATAATTCAAAGCCTGTCGAGAGGTCTTCCTCCACGTGGGTTGGGTATCATTCCTTGTCAATATGTGGGGACACGATGATGGCGTCTCCCTCCAATTATCTCTCGAATTTGATGGAAGATTTTCTTGTGCAGGGTCACTAGTCTTTTCGGTCTCCGAAGAGTCCATTGCTTTGGCCATGAAATTGCCACGAGTTGGGGACCAGTGGTTCAAACATCATTAGATGCCACGCCAAAGCTACAATCGGGTGTTTAAGCCCGAATACCAGAATGTCTCTGGAGCTAAAGGGTATTTGAAAGGGTGGATCAAAGATGAGTTAATCAACCCTCTAATTGTTATTACCAGACTCATTACCTGTGAAGGTAAGTACTCTACCTTTAAATCTTGTCATTTTCATCTTTTGGCCCATTTTTAGTTCAACAAACCCCTAAATTTTCCCTTCTATTTTCTGAAAAGCTTTGAGAAGATGTCCTCTTGGGTCCACAAAAATTTGGAAAACCCCCACCACATCTTATTTCACCATGGCCTCATTAAATTTCTTATCATATCTGATTGAAGAAACAGGGTAAAACTTGGGAGGATTTCACCTATTAGTTTTCGAACCCTCATCTCATAGTTAAAACAAGCAAGAAGCCAATTGATCTTGGGATTGTTACCCCATGTAATCCTTACTCTCCTAAAACCCAAAACCCTCCATTTCAAACTGTCTCCCTGTATGATAAGAAATCCAAGAAAAATATTGATTCCCCTATCTCCTCATCTGGTAAGAAAGTTAAGAAACCTACTGATGATTCCTAGTTACCTCCAACACCTATTGATTCTAAACCAAAGAAATTGCAAGATTCATTTCATCAAGATTTTCCACTAGTTCCTACAAAGAGGATAGGTGCTAATCGATTCAAGGGGAAATCATTTTGAAGAAGCACTCAAAGTACAAGTGACAAGTCCAATATAAAACCTCCAAGTACCTTGGATCCTATTCAATTGTCTTCCGACCATGAGAGCTCCCACAAAAAACTTAAAGAAGATTTTGTAGAGGGGTCTAAACCTGATAAAGAGATCAAATCTGAACTTATCACACCAAGTCTTCCTAAAAAAGAAATTGTTACCCCCTCTTTTAATATTCCTACACCTTCTTCTAAATATGACATACCTTCTACATCTACTAAGGAGCCTAAGCCTTCCTCTGTTGAGCAATTGAAAAAAGAGAATGCTCAGCTGCTCCAACGTTTGACAGAACGTGAAACCGTGGATCATCATTTGCATCATGATAATGATGTCCTTTAAGCAAAGGTAAATTCTCTTCATGATGTATAATCATAGTCACAGTGTAAGGATGCAGTTGAAGCATCGAAAAAGACCGAAGTTGAAGTCTCCAGGACATGAGAGAGATGCCTCTAAAGTTGATCTATCGCCTCCTTCACAAGTATAGCTATGTCTGACAACCCTTTTTTTTTGCAGAGGGACCTGCAAACTCTTAGTGTAACATCCTACTCTGGTGCACTGAGAAAACTTATTCTTTGAGGACACTTGCTTGCAAGTGATCTGGACTTTCATGATGTTAAAACATTTATCCTTGATTATGATGCGTTATAATAGATGACATGATGTTTTACTGCTTTGACGTAGACATGTGCTATTGACTCAGTTTTATTAAGTGTGCAGGGTTTTGGACCTTGAGGATGCAGAGGCATCGGTGGAACCCCTTGGACTCCGGATTGAGTCAGGGAGTGTGCTATTTGGGTTGATTTATTTACTGTGATATTTCATTGATTTGATGATATGATGTTGACATGTTCTGACACGATTGTTGATGATGCAGGCTGATGATAGCTTACCGACCAGACTCACATATGGAGTAAAGGGGTCATACACGATTTCCAGAGATGTTGAGGGAGAGGCATGGACAGCAGCCCTGCTAGAGCCTACTAGCACTCCCACTGTGGCTCGAACTGTAGGTTAATGATTACCTAGTTTGAGATGATCCACGATGTCATGAGGGCAGACTGCGACAGTCGCTCACAATGATTCTAAGGGGAACCCAATAAGGCGAGGGCCTTATTCCTTAGAGCCCTTAGTCTCCCACAAGTTCACCTGGTGGAGTGTTGACTCCAGGGGTTATATATGTCTACCAATCAGTCAAGTTGGCGAGTGGCACCCTTGGAGCATGTGGTGCATCCTGAATGGCACGTTGCGCAAAAGAAACACAAGTTGGCGAGTGGCACCCTTGGAGCACATGGTGCATCCTGAAGGGCACGTCACATAAAAGAAACTAAAGTTGGAGAGTGGCACCCTTGGAGCACATGGTGCGTCCTGAAGGGCACGTCGCATTGATGTTGATGAAGGAACAAACCTAGATGGCCCTAAGACTTTTAACACATTAAGAAATTCTTAAAACGACTTTCCTAAATAATTGTCGCCCAGTTCAGAATCTAAACCTAAGTCTAAAACTTCTCTAGGGTAAAAGTTTGTTTAACCTTAAGAAAAGGCCCTATAAAAATAAAAATAAAAATCTAAACTAAAAACCACTTAAGTTATAGTTTTAGTCTTCATAATTTTTGGGGTAAAATGAAGAGAGTAATAATCTAATTAATCCGTGGTTTTTAAATTGTAAGGAAGAAATAAATTTAACTCGTGGAAGAATAAAAAAGATTTTTAAATTAATAATAAAAGGAAAGAGTAAATAGCGCAACTGCCATTTTGGCTCTAATGAAAAGGGGAAAGAAGGGGATAACAAGAATTGGGAAACTAAGTAAATGGAGGAAACATAATAAAGGAAAGATGGGAACTTATGGTAAAAAGTGAGGTCAACATAGTAAGGTATCTACAATTAAGAACCTTCTAAAATGAGCTAAAATTAGCCACTTCATTTTAGGGAAAGTAATTAAACCTGTAAGGGAATCTAGGAACACCTAGGAGTGAATTTAGGGGAAAATCTAGGTGGGTGAGGGAAATGAGTAAATTAATAAATTAAAGAAAATAATTACTTGAGGAAAGAGTGGGATGGACGACATTTGTGCGAAGGAGATCATTTAATATTTTTTTATTAAAACTTAATTAAAATGTGATTTAGGGAAAGTTGGAGGTTGGAAAATCTATATAAAAGAAAGGGAAGATGAGGAAGAAGGGGATCGACTATTAGCATAACATTACGCTACCGGAATTGTGACTTGACTGATTACTTGTGGGGAGTTGGGATTTTCCAGCTTGGATAGGAGTGGTAGCTCGGCCTTGCGAGGTGAGCTGGGAAGCTAGACAGACCATCTGGATTGTGTGTGGCCGCTTTGTGGCTCGGAGGGCTAAGGGGGAAGCAGAGTACCCCTAGCAATTGGCTGGGAGGTACCGGTGAGGTCTTGACGGTCGACGAGTGGGAGCAGCATGGAGTGCAGGACGTCGTGGGAGGCGGGCGATAAGGCAAGGTACGCTCATGATTTTGTAGAGTAGAATTCATTAGGCCTTGTGTTGGGATCTGAATATTGATTGTAAATGAATCTGGCATGCTTGTATCTAATGTTGTCTCGATTTACTTCACCTTTTTATCTTGCTGGATATTTACTCTACGTTTATTGATGAATGCGTTTCCGTTTCTGCCCTGCGACTCGTATATTGAGTATGCATCACTGTTGTCCAGGACCGATCTGAATGTGAAATTCCTTTGGCCTGTGATTAAATTCCTTTTTCTTCTCTTGACATATTTCGGGGATGAATTAACCCGGCGAATTTACCCTGGTTTCCACATTCCTTAGACTGGGATTTCGTTAACCAAGCTACTACAGGAAGGTCCCTTCACTCTGCTTATTCTCTGTGCCTTGGGTTTAAATCTTGATTGCTCGCTACACATTGTATGGCCGTGTGGTGTGATGGTTAGTGACTGCTTTGTCCCTCATTCAAGGAACCTTTATATTACACCAGCCATTACCATATCCCAACGATTGTTACGCCAACAACTATTATACAGCCTTGAATGTATCTCTGCGTTTTGTGTTTGTTAAGGGATAGGGTGTTGGTAGTATTTTCAACTGCTTTGTGTTTATGTTTCTTGTGCGATATGGTGGAGGATACACCCATGTTTTCACAACCACCTAAATTCTGTTTTCTCCGTTGTAATCTATGCACTTGGGTTACCCATCTCAGCTAATGTTACCCACGCATTTCAACCATTTAACTCCGCGTTGTTGTCTTACCCTCTCTGCGAATAATGGATTACACATCTCTCCGTTTTTGTATTATCTCCTTGCGTTTGGTTGCCATTCTTTGGTGTTTGGTATGTTTGGCAAATTATTTTCTTATACCGGTTAAATTTGTTTAGAATGGAGCCTTGCGTCAAGGTTAAGTGATTGGCAAGTGGCGGTTTTTAATTAATTATGCCAGTTTCAATTCTGTTTTAGTACAGAGTGTGTGTTAAGGGATGCATGGAATGCAATAGTGTTTAATAGATTTATAGCAGTTCAATTTCATTTTAGATTAGTTTAAATGATAGCAGTTTAATTGATAGCAGTTTAATTGACAACAGTTTAATTGATTTATATCAGTGTAATTGATTTATATCAGTTTATAGAAGTTTATGCGATTTATAGCATTTTATATCAGTTATATGAGTTTATATGTGATTTATCTGTGATATCAATTTATATGCAATTTATAACAGTTATATCAGTGAATATGCGATTTATATCAGTTATATTAGCTTATGTGATTTATATCAGTTATATCAGCTTATGCGATTTATATCAGTTTAATTAAATGATGCTATTGTAATGCGACCTTGTTGTTATTTTAAATGGCAAACATAAAAATGCAACTATAAACATAAAAATGCAACTATAAAACGTAATATTAAAATGCCGTATTAATATTGTTTTATGGAGAGTATTGTTGTAATGTGACTTGTTGCTATTTTTGGCAAATATAAACTGCAATATAAAATGCCATGTTAAAATGCAGTGTTAATATTGTTTTATGGAAAGTTTGTTGTAATGTGACTTCGTTGTTACCTTAAATGGCAAGAATTATGGCAAATATAAAAGGAAATAATAATATTGTTTTATGGTAAGTTGTCGTAAATTTTGTCTGGATAACGTACCAGTAGTGAGGTGATAGATGTTGTATTTACGAGGTTAGGAGGGTATAAATGTGTGGTTGTGTGGTAATGTCATTGAAATTTTAGGGTAAGTTATTTTATTACTATTAAATGAGTTTCATTTACTTATGGTGGGAACAATTCATTTATATAATCGTAACCAAAATAAATATAACTCTTGGACATGATGATTACTGTTGAAAGAATGCTCGGATTGTTAATGGCATAATGTTTATATTGCTAATTTGTTAAGACTGTTCGGTTATTGAGTAAACATTGGATTAAGGTGATTGTTATTAATAGCGTATACAGTTATTGTAACATGTATATATCAGGTTACTATATTATATAAATTGGTAATGAGATTTGTAGCTGAAATGTTTGGAGGTGTAAAATAAAAGGTAAACGTTATTGTTGATAAATATCAATGTAAAGTATTGCTTAATGTAGGCTTATGGTATTATTAAGGTTAGGGATATGGTTGTTTAGGGTAGTGAGTAATGTAATGTGTAGCTTAATGTTAATGCTTATGGCGATTGTTAATGCAATTGTTTTATGTTGGTAAAGGGAGAATGATAAAAGTTTATATGCATTTGTGTTATGATCGTTAAAGGTGAATGATAAAAGTTTTTATGCATTATGTTTTATGTGAGTTAAGGGTAGATGATAAAAGCTTATATGCCTTATGTTTTTGTTAGTAAATGGTGTATGATGAAGAGGTTTTAATGGAAAATAAACTCTCTAATGCAAAGGCTAGAAGGGGTGTATTATGAGTTGTAATGGTTTTAGTCATGTCCTTATTGAAAACTTCCAAGTTGACTGATTATAGTTAGGGTATACAATGACTTGATGTATGTATGACTACCTAAAAAGACCTGGAAGGTAGATCACCCCACACGCCCTGGATTTACTCTAATGAACGATTGATTAAATAGCATGCCTGGGATTTAAAAAAAAAAAAAGAATTGGGCCTCGTTGGGTTACTGTTAGATAGTTCCTGTATATCAGGTACCTTGCGCGCTTGTATTTTAAAGTTGATCGAAGTATTGTTTAAGTGTTAGATTTTTGGTTGCGCACCATGTACAATGTTGGATTTTGATTGCTAATTCTCGCTCGAAATTGAAGGATTTATGTTACTTGTGACCTTGATGTTGGTTGTTTGGGTTGGTTTGATGTCTGTCGTCAGCTTGGTAGGATTGTTGCTTGTGTCGGGTGGGATGTAGACACCTCCATGTTCCTCAGAACAGTCGCCAGCCTTGAGACCTTAAATGGTTAAAACCTGGGCTTGAGCATTGCTTATGTGTCTTGGAGGTCCTAACCATTGCAGGGTAGGATGGATGGGAAGTCAGTATTTTTTTGGTCGATTGATGGTTGTTTAATGCTTGCAGTACTGGTTGTGCACCTTATGTCGTCTTTTTGTGTTCATCATGGATGCGTCTTGTTAGTCGTCGGGTGGTGACGTAGAGTCAAATGTGTTTGTTTCCCTTGTACACGTGCGTACACACTTTTAAAAACAATTTTTTTTTTCACTTGTTGTAAGAGGTTGTCGTCGTGAAGAACGGAAGGTCTGTTACATATGGTATCAGAGCAGGTTCAACCCGCGACTTGGGATTTGCTACGGCTTCCATTGACATGATTAGATTTGATTATATTGTTGTTGATTGAGTTGAATGTGTGCATGCAGGTAATCATGGTTAGAGGACGCCGTGGAGGCAGACGATGGGGTGCTAAGGGAGGAGGCGTGAAGCCTTCAGTAGCATCCACACCTGAGGGGTCTAACCCCCAGTGAGGTGAGCAGGTTCTTGGACAGGAGCAGATAGCAGTTGGTGATGTTGTTGGGATGATGAGATATTTTCAGCGCATATCCAAGGCACTGATCAGACACTTGGATAGAGATGAGGCCAGGCCGTCGACACCCGCTGAGGTTCCGCTGCGTGCACCGACCGTTACAAGTAGCATTCACCATGAACTCGAGAAGGTTAAATTTCCCAAGTTCTGTGGTGCCCCGGATGGCGCCGCCGCCGAGGCATGGTTGGAGAATATGGCGATGTGCTTTGCACTTCATGATTATACCTCCAACATGAAGTTCCACATGGCAGTCTTTCAACTGAAGGGGAGTGCTCTTCTATGGTGGAAGACGCTCTTGCTGCAGCTGAACATGGCCATTGAAGATGTGTCATGGGAACTGTTTGAGGAACGGTTCCGAGAGAGGTACCTTTCAGAGGAATTCATTGAGCATCAACTCAATGAGTTCAATGCATTACGACAGGGAGGTTGTACAGTGCCCGAGTACGAGGCACGTTTTATGGAGCTGCTCCAGTATGCTCCACACCTTAACACTGAGAAGCTTAAGGTCAACAGGTTCGTTTTTGGCCTTAACGACAGCTTGCGTGCAAAGGTTAGGATCTTGATGCCACAAAGCTTGCACGCCGCTATCCAAAAGGCCCTCATAGTAGAGGAGGAGCTTATCAGTGGGGGTCAGACCAGGACTCCAGTGAGACTAGCGGGGCAGGGTTCATTTGGTACACCGCAACATCAGACACTAGTGAGAGATACGCTGGGATGTCGTGGCTTCCAGAGAGGATCCACTTCCACTACACCCCGACAACCACCGCCTCAACAACGGGCACCTTATCGGGGACCACAGCATCAATAGCAGCATCACCCGCAGTAGCAACAATTTAGGTCTGTTCAGCAGAATAGACTTGGGTTTCAGGCCGGTGGGTCGTCATCTTCTACTTTGGGTACCAGGACTACTGGGCCAAAGAAGGGGTGTTGGATGTGTGGGGAGCCACACTACCAGCGCGACTGTCCTGTGGAGAGGACCAGAGTGTCTGGATTAGTTGGACCCACTACCGTGGGAGATATGGGCAAGGCCCATCGGATTCATGCGGCGGTGAATAACCGCCAGGCAGAGCACCAGTCGACTGTGCTCAATATGATAGGTATTGTCACTGACCAGACCCTTAGTATTTTGATAGACCCAGGTGCTACCGAGAGTTTCATTTCTGGTGTAGCGCTAAAAAGGATTAAGGTAAATCCTGTCGAACAGAACGAGTTTAGCTTCGTAGAGATGGCTTCAAGAGCCAAACAGAAGGTTGGAGTAAAAGTTATGGGTTGTGCCCTTAACTTGGGAGAGTTTGTCATGAGGGTCAACTTATACGTCACAACCTTAGGATCTTATGACATCGTGATCGGTATGGATTGGTTGGAATTGCATGAGGCAATCCTCAACTGTAAGACAAAATAGCTGATCTTGGTTGATGATGAAGGATAGAGATGTGTGATTGTAGGATGGAACCACGGAGTTTCCCTGAGGTTCGTCTGTTCCTTACAGTTATGGAAGAGTATGCGTAAGGGGTGCAAGCTTTATGCGATCCTCACGCTAAATGAAAAGGGAGTAGCAGAAGGTCTATAACACCTTCTGGTGGTGAAGGAGTTTGCGGATGTATTCCCAGAGGAGTTGCTTGGGATGCCGCTGGAAAGGGAATTGGATTTTACCATAGACCTGAAACTGGGGACTGAATTGATAGAAAGAACGCCTTATCGGATGTCGACCCCGGAGTTGCAAGAGCTGAAAATGAAACTGAAGGAGTTGTTGGACCTGGGATTGATATGCCCTAGTGTGTCACCATGGGTTGCACCAGTTATTTTGATACGAAAGAAGGTCGGATCATGGAGGCTTTGCATTGACTACCGTCAATTGAACAAGGCTACGATTAAGAATCAATATCTCTTACTAAGAATTGATGATCTGTTCGATCAAATGAAGGGTGCGATGGTGTTCTCCAAGATCGATTTACGATCAGGGTATCACCAGTTATGGATCAAGGAGGATGACGTCCCTAACACTGCCTTTAAGACGAGATTTGGACATTACGAGTTTACTGTTTTACCGTTTGGACTGACAAATGCCCCAAGGGTATTCATGAGTTTGATGAATGGGGTGTTCCGCGAGTACTTGGACAAGTTCGTCCAAGTATTCATTGACTATATCTTGATCTACTCTCGGATGACGGAGGATCATGACGAGCACTTGCGCTTGGTACTATAGTGTCTACGAGAGCACAAATTGTATGGGAAGTTGTCCAAATGCTCTTTTTATAAATCGAGGATTCACTACTTAGGGCATGTCATCTCCGGTGAAGGTATCACTGTGGATCCAACCAAGGTTGAGGCTATTATGGAATGGCATGTGCCGATGAATGTCACAGAAGTGTGTAGTTTTATGGGTTTAGCAGGATACTATCGACGATTTGTCGAGGGATTTTCGAAGATAGCAAATCCGATCATAGAATTGCAGAAGAAAAACAAGAAGTTTGTTTGGACCGAGAAATGCGCGGAAACATTTCAAAGGATTAAAGAGGTGTTGACCACAACGTCAATACTAAAGGTCCCTGACATGGACGCAGACTTCTTGGTATGCACTGACGCATCCAAGGAAGGTTTAGGTGGAGTCTTGATGTAAGACGGACAAGTGATTGCTTACATTTTGAGGAAACTAAGAAGGCATGAGGAGAACTATGCGACGCATGATTTGGAGTTATTAGCCATTATATATGCCTTGAAGGTTTGGAGACACTACCTCGTTGGATGAAAATTTGAATTAAGGACTGATCATTGTGTACTACAACACAATTTTACGCAAAGCGACCTAAACGCGCAACAACGACGTTGGTTGGAATTTCTTAGCGAGTACGACTTCGAGATTACTTACATAAAGGGAACAGTGAACCGAATGGCTGATGCTTTGAGTCGAAGACCACACATCTTCTCGGTGTTGCCTCTTCAGACGAACTTACATGAGAAAATTCTCACTTTACAACGTGATGACGAATGGTACATAGAGGTCAAGGGTTTTTTCGGACAAAACACAATGATGGTACCACGATATGAGGGATTTTCTTTTGATAGTGATGGTTTATTGAGGTTTAGAGGTCATATTTACGTACCACCAAACGACGAGTTGAGGATGTTGATCCCGAGCGAGGCTCATAGAGCAGTTTACATGGCTCACCCAGGAGTCACGAAGATGAGGGCAGACCTTAAACCCTTATTCTTCTGGAAGGGAATGAAGGCCGACATAGTCAACTTTGTGGCTAGATGTCTAGAGTGTCAGCAGGTAAAGGCTAAACATAGACACTCAGTAGGATTACTTCAACCACATGCCATTCTGGAATCGAAATGGGAAGTTATTTCGATGGATTTTATTGTTGTATTGCCACTGACGGCAAGGAAACACGACTTGATTTTTGTAGTATTAGACACTCTGACGAAGAGTGCTCACTTTATTCCAGTGCGTACGACGTATCAGGCACCTGACATAGAAAGAGCTTTTATCAGTGATATTGTGAGGCTGCATGGTGTGCCTAAGAAGATTATATCTGATCAAGGATCGGTGTTTACTAGACGATTTTGGACGAGTTTCCAAGAGGCCTTGGGAACCCAACTTAATTTTAGTACTACGTATCACCCAGAGACTGACGGACAGACCGAACAAATGAACCAAACCTTGGAAGACATGTTGCACATGTATGTGATGGACCAACAAAAGCCTTGGGAGGAATTCTTGCCTCTAGTAGAGTTCGCTTACAACAACAGTTACCAGAGCACCATTAAGATGGCGCCTTTTGAGTTTCTTTATGGGTGACCGTGTCAGATGCCCTTGAGTTGGGATCAGCTTGAGGATAGGGTCCTGGTGGGACCAGAAGCGATCCCAGAAATGGAAGAGAAAATGAAAACAATAAGAAAAAGGATTAAAGAAGCACAGGATCAACATAAGAGTTATGCCGATGCGCACCGATTCGACTGTAGTTATGAGGTCGGCAATCAAGTCTTCTTTCGGGTTAAACCACATAAGAGTTTGGTCAAGTTTAGAAAGGGAGCTAAACTCTCTCCTAGGTTCATGGGACCTTTCGAGATTGTGGAGAGAAAGGGGCCCGTGGCCTATCGACTAGCCTTGCCTTATTCTTTGAGGCGTATGCATGATGTTTTTCATGTATCTGTTTTGAGACATTATATTAGTGATCCTATGCATGTGATTGACATGAGTTCCTTGCAGGTATCAGACAAGGGAGTGCTCATGGCTGAGCCAGTCTGCATCTTAGATCATCGTGTTTGACAGTTACAACGTCGAATGGTAGATCAGGTATAGTCCGCACTCGGCGACCTAGGAGGATGCATATGTTATGCACCAGCAGTTCCCATTTTTGTTTGATAGATAGACTTATGATACTGTGGCACTTTTATTTCAGCATTTATACTGAGAAACTTCAGGACGATGTTTAGACCAAGAGGGGGTGTATGTAACATCCCACTCTGGCGCATTGAGAAAACTTATTCTTTGAGGACACTTGCTCACAAGTGATCTGGACTTTCATGATGTTAAAACATTTATCCTTGATTATGATGCGTTATGATAGATGACATGATGTTTTACTTCTTTGACGTAGATAGGTGCTATTGACTCAGTTTTATTGAGTGTGCAGGGTTTTGGACCTTGAGGATGCAGAGGCATCGGTGGAACCCCTTGGACTCCGGATTGAGTCAGGGAGTGTGCTATATGGGTTGATTTATTTACCATGATAATTCATTGATTTGATGATATGATGTTGACATGTTCTGACATGATTGTTGATGATGTAGGCTGACGATATCTTGCTGACCAGACTCACATATGGAGTAAAGGGGTCACACATGATTTCCAGAGAGGTTGAGGGAGAGGTGTGGACAACAACCCTGCCACAGCCTACTAGCACTCTCGCCGTGGCTTGAACTGTAGGTTAATGATTACCTAGTTCGAGAGGATCCACGATGCCATGAGGGAAGACTGCAACAATTGCTCATGATGATTCTAAGGGGCGTGCAATAAGGCGGGGGCCTTATTCCTTAGAGCCCTTAGTCTCCCACAAGTTCACTTGGTGGAGTGTTGACTCCAGGGGTTATAGATGTCTCCAATGAGTTGGCGAGTGGCACCCTTGGAGCACGTGGTGCATCCTGAAGGGCACGTTGCACGAAAGAAACACAAGTTGGTGAGTGGCACCTTTGGAGCATGTGGTGCATCCTGAAGGGCACATCGCGCAAAAGAAACTCAAGTTGGCGAGTGGCACCCTTGGAGCACGTGGTGTGTCCTGAAGGGCACGTCGCATTGATGTTGATGAAGGAACAAACCTAGATGGCCCTAAGACTTTTAACACATTAAGAAATTCTTAAAATGACTTCCCTAAATAATTTTCGCCCAGTTCAGAATCTAAACCTAAGTCTAAAACTTTTGTTTAACCTTAAGAAAAGACCCTATAAAAATAAAAATAAAAATCTAAACTAAAAACCACTTAAGTTATAGTTTTAGTCTTCATAATTTTTGGAGTAAAATGAAGAGAGTAATAATTTAATTAATCCGTGGTTTTTAAATTGTAAGGAAGAAATAAATTTAACTTGTGGAAGAATAAAAAAGATTTTTAAATTAATAATAAAAGGAAAGAGTAAATAGTGCAACTACCATTTTGGCTCTAATGAAAAGGGGAAAGAAGGGGATAATAATAATTGGGAAACTAAGTAAATGGAGGAAACATAATAAAGGAAAGATGGAAACTTATGGTAAAAAGCGAGGTCAACATAGTAAGGAATCTACAATTAAGAACCTTCTAAAATTAACTAAAATTAGCCACTTCATTTTAGGGAAAGTAATTAAACCTGTAAGGGAATCTAGGAACACCTAGGAGTGAATTTAGGGGAAACTCTAGGTGGGCGAGGGAAATGAGTAAATTAATAAATCAAAGAAAATAATTACTTGAGGAAAGAGGGGGATGGACGACACTTGTGCGAAGGAGATCATTTAATATTCTTTTATTAAAACTTAATTAAAATGTGATTTAGGGAAAGTTGGAGGTTGGAAAAACTCTGTAAAAGAAAGGGAAGATGAGGAAGAAGGGGATCGACTATTAGTGTAATGTTACGTTGCTGGAATTGTGACTTGACCGATTACTTGTGGGGAGTTGGGATTTTCCAGCTCGGATAGGAGTGGTAGCTCGGCCTTGCGAGGCGAGATGGGAAGCTAGACGGACCATTTGGATTGTGTGTGGCCCCTTTGCAGCTCGGGGGGCTAAGGGGGAAGCAGAGTACCCCTAGCGATTGGCTGGGAGGTACCGGTGAGGTCTCGATGGTCGGTGAGCGAGAGCGACACGGAGTGCGGGACGTCGTGGGAGGCGGGCGATAAGGAAAGGTATGCTCATGATTTTGTAGAGTAGAATGCATTAAGCCTTGTGTTGGGATCTGAATATTGATTGTAAATGAATCTAGCATGCTTGTATCTAATGTTGTCTCGATTTACTTCACCTTTTTATCTTTCTGGATATTTACTCTGCGTTTATTGATGAATGCATTTCCATTTCTACCCTACGACTCGTATATTGAGTATGCATCACTATTGTCCATGACCGATTTGAAAGTGTAATTTCTTTGGCCCGTGATTAAATTCCTTTTTTCTGCTGTTGACATATTTCAGGTATGAATTCACTCGGCTAATTTACCCTGGTTTCCACATTCCTTAGACTGCGATTTCATTAACCAAGCTACTATAGGAAGGTCCCTTCACTCTGCTTATTCTCTGTTCCTTGGGTTTAACTCTTGATTTCTCGCTACACATTGTATGGCCGCGTGGTGTGATGGTTAGTGACTTCTTTTGCCCTCATTCAGAGAACCTTTATATTACACCAACGATTATTATACACCAACCATTACCATATCCTAGCAATTGTTACGCCAACAACTATTATACAACCTTGAATGTATCTCTGCGTTTTGTGTTTGTTAAGGGATAGCGTGTTGGTAGTATTTTCAGCTGCTTTGTGTTTATGTTTCCTATGTGATATGGTGGAGGATACACTCATATTTTCACAACCACCTGAATTCTTTTTTCTTTGTTGTAATCTCTGCGTTTGGGTTACCCATCTCAGCGAATGTTACCCACGCATTTCAACCATTTAACTCTGCGCTTTTGTCTTACCCTCTCTGCGAATGGTGGATTACACATCTCTGAGTTTTTGTATTATCTCCTTGCATTTGTTTGCCATTCTTTGGTGTTTGGTATGTTTGGCAAATTATTTTCTTATACCAGTTAAATTTGTTTAGAATGGAGCCTTGCGTTAAGGTTAGGTGATTGGCAAGTGGCAGTTTTTAATTGATTATGACAGTTTCAATTCTGTTTTAGTACAGAGTGTGTGTTAAGGGATGCATGTAATGCAATAGTATTTAAATGATTTATAGCAGTTCAATTTCGTTTTAGATCATTTTAATTGATTTATAGTAGTTTATAGTAGTTTATGCGATTTATAGCATTTTATATCAGTTATATGAGTTTATATGCGATTTATCTGCGATATCAATTTATATCAGTTTATATGCGATTTATAGCAGTTATATTAGTGAATATGCGATTTATATCAGTTATATCAGTTAATGTGATTTATAGCAGTTTAATTGATTTATATTAGTTTAATTAAATGATGCTGCTGTAATGCGACCTTGTTGTTATTTTAAATGGAAAACATAAAAATGCAACTATAAAACGTAATATTAAAATGCCGTATTAATA
>CBVK0100286402.1:0-22804 GCA_900067695.1 Picea abies
GTACTTGAACATTTAAGTGGGGTAAAAGGAGGTTGCCCCCTCGAAGAGGCTCATTATCTGAAATTATCTCTTTTTCAAGGCGTTGAGTACTTTTCTTGAGCTTTTTCTATGCTATATTGATGTTTGGTTCTTAACAATCATATTCTTCGTGAGTGAATACATGACTTCCGATGAGGTCGGGGTTAGAGAGTTATGACTGTTCTACTGGTATGAGGAATTCGGCAGGCCATTCCTTAGTTATTTCCTCCATATATTCCTCAGTGAGTTTGTAATAAGACTGAAGATCTTCTTTATGTTCATCGTCGCGCGCAGTGATATAAATGAAATTCCCGTCTGCATGGAACTTTGCTATTGGTATGAACCTATGAAGTGTATTCGACATCATGTGAGGGAAGGATTCAATGGTCCTTTTTAGCTGCAAATAATAGGTGTGGAACACCGCATTTTACTGCCATTGCTTTGCCATGTTTCTCGAATACCATAGCGTAGTGAACTTCGTAGCTAGTGGTTCAGACAACTCAATTTTAGGGAAGGTCGCTCCTTCCGTCATCTCCCAAGAAATGAAGGAAATGAGAATCTGCAGCCAACTAAAATGGAACTCATAGCTCTGATCCTGATCTTCACAGTAGTCTTTCTCTAACTGGTTGATGAGGTAGATCGCCTATTTCATTTGCAACCCTTCAACGCATTTCCCTGCAAGGTCGATGACAAACCCTGTGACCTGCGTTGGCATGTTCTTCCTGATGATCTTACCGCTATCAGCTGACAAGTAAGGTGCGCTACACCATTTTGGATGGAGGCTACCTTGTATCCACTCTTCCCCTTCTCCACATCGCCATAGGTGTCTTTTATTTTCTGCACCAAGGCACGATCTGCAGCCTTCTTTGGGTAAAAATCTTGTGGGTCTGATCCTTGCATGCTTAACCCGGTGATCTGGTGGATCAGTGTCAGATTGATGGTGATGCGCCTATCCAACCATAGGTAACCACCATGGAAGAAAAATAGCAGAAGTTTAATGCATGTGTTAACCTCCTGATGTCTGCAGAAGTGTGGTATCTTCATCACATTGAGGATGGTTGATCTTATGATGTCCATAGTCCACAGTTGAGGGATTATCTTCGACTTATCCCCCATTGTCTTAGTCAAATACTTATGTGGTGTGAGCATTCCATAGTTCTTGCAATCTCCCAAATTGAAATCACTGATCTCCAGTGTTTGAATCTTTCGTAACTATGATCCAACTACGTGTATCCCATTTGGGAGGTTATGCAATGATCAGTGTGTAGTTGAAGTCCCTCAGGATGCTATCACGATTAACCGCACTAGCCAAAGGTGGGATGTAGTCGACTGGGATTGATGGGATGAGCTTCACATTCGCCAATTCGTCACGATGCTTTCTCTGCTTCTTCGTCACAGTTCTAGAGGGCCCAGATAAACGTGCAGTCGATAGGGAGGCTTGCAATCCTCTTGTCAATGAGGCATGTACCCCTATGGAGATGACCTTGTCCTCCATAAGATCTATCAGAATTTCCTCTACAGACTTTTCCATTACACTGTGTTCGCCCGACATGCACGCTCGTAAACAAATATTTTGAGTAGGTGAACAAACACTCAGGGTAGCTCAATGGGTGGCGAAGTCTTAATAAGCACAATGCTATACTTAGTTCTTTGTGGGCTCGGGTAATCACAATTCGTAAAAGTGTTCCCGGTGCAACATTCGATGGGATAAATAGACAATGTCATATCAGACCCCTCCAATGAGTAGGAGTGCCTAAATAAATGCGATCCCATATGTTGTGGCACAGTCCCAATGGTCCAATGGTGATATTCCTGGCAATAACTTCATTTCTAGACATTATGGAGCGTCAGTGTAATGGTTAGGACGCCTCCAACGGTCATATTTCTCCATCATGGTGAAGTGCCAATCTACGTTGTTCTGATATTTCGACGATTTTCAAGTTCTGCAAACCTTCCTTCTGCAAATTCCTCTCTGGAACCTCCTGCAATTTATCTATATTTTATTTCTTCTTACTAAGATTTCTAGCCTTCTTTCCTATGATATGTGTTTCTAGACTCTTCTTTCCATTATTGTTCTTATCTCCTCTTGGTATAGTAACTTTTCACTATTGAGAATCTTTCACAGGGTTCAAGGGTAATACTTCTTCTCTTTCTGGAGTAGGTGATCTACTCTCCTGTATGGATAGGTGTTTCAAGTCTACCTGCGTTCTTTCAACTTCGAAAACCAGGTCTCTGGCCCTTAGTAGCTTGGAATTGTCCTCATGTTCTTATATTAATCACTTTATTCTCCTAGCCATGAAATCCTTTAGTTCTTGCTTTTTATGTTCTAGAGATTCCTCTTCTTCTTTCCTATTGCTCTGATATTTCTCAATCCAAGTTTTTCCTATCAAAAGTGTAAAAGGAGTGTAGTTCTTAACAAACTTAATGACCTCAAATTCTTCTTTCGTCAATGCTCCATGAGCAACCATAGGTACATGGGCAAGTCTTCCACATAGGGTTATTATATTTCCTTTAGTAATCTTATTCCTCCCAATGAAGGGATCATAGCAGGCCTTCCTAGTATTTCCCAAGTACTTTATGTCATGATATTAACATTTTTTTCTGCATACAATACACAGTCTATGTTGAAGTCTCCTATTCTTGTTTCTATGCACTCTTTTTCTTTTTGATAAACTGATGTCTCTGTGATCATTCAATGTTTCTTTCATCTACAATAATGAAGTCTTTGATTCTTTCTGTGGTTCTATCATATCCTTAGTCTCTTTACCTTCCTCATGGTTTTCTTGTCTCATATTCATCTTTTCAACTTTAGCAATCATTATAGGGAAATCCAAAACTTCATGATCCATATCTTTACAACAAAGACAACTAGGACCTATACTAGGGCATTCCTTGGAAATATGTCCTGGTCTTCTTCAACTATAACAAATATTTAATCCTCTCTTTCTTTTAAATGATCCCCAACCTTTCCTATACTGTGCACTGGGATCACAGTGATGAACCTGCAAAAACTTCTTTCTAGGATCCTGCATCCATTTGTTAGTCCAAAAATCCTTTCTATGCATAGGAATAACATATCTTTCATTACTTCTATTAGATCTATTCATATCAAATCTCATTTCTTCTAACTATGCCCTAGTTTTTAGGCTAGGACAAAATCTATCAAACATACCTAGATCCATACTTTCGAAACAAACATTTCCACTTATCCTACCTTTACCAGAGCACAAAGCCTTAAGATATTACCTCTTTTCTTTAGATTAGACTTCTCTTCTTAGCACAGAGATTTGCAATTCAAGTAGAATACTGCGCACTAGAGCAACAGATCTACGTACAATGCTTTCTTTTCTTTATATCCCAACAATCACAGTTTCAGGTCCCAGCAATGGAACCATTTGTTGGCACAAGGGAAGACCCGGGGTTCAATGCTTCAACAACGCACCAACAAAACCCTCACTACCAACCCTTTAGGCAACACCTGCGAAGCAAATGAAGTCTCACCCGAGGTAGAGGCAAGGGGGGTTGCATGACTCAAGTGACTGCAACCTAGCTGGGACACAGATCTGTGATCACAATACTTAACAGAGCACTTAACAGTTAACATTCATTAGTCTTTAACCTTTATTCACATCGTAGGTAAAACCCTAATTATAGAGCAGCACAATATTCAACAAGATCTATCACATCCAAGCACTTAGCACATAGAAACAAATCAGATCTAGCATTCATTCACATCACTAAGCACTAAGATACTATATCAGATGCATTAACATACATAAAAATGTCATCACTAAGCATAAATCACATCAATCACACAAAAAAACCGTAACACAGGATATACATCGTTCACCCCCAACGTGGAGCTACTTCCACCAACTCTTCATCTTCTTTATTATCTTCTTTCAATCCCTTTACATGCACAGAGCCTCACAACCTACTCCGCATAGGACAGAAGATCTGTGTGCACCTCTCTAGATCCTCCTTCCCTGATCTTGGTACAACACATAGTCTTCTTACAGTCACTTGCACTTAGCTCTACAAGTTCTCAGTACCCAATAGGCACAGAGCCAACTCAATCACATAGATCCAACTACTTACATCACTTTCACTTAGCATAACATCACACAACATCTCTCTACTTACATCACCTAGATTTCTATTTATACATTAAAAATGGGCCTAAACATGGGAAAGACCCATGGGACGACATCCCATACCCATTACATAAACCCTAAACCCAAAAATCCCGCAAAAGGGGACGAGATCCCGCGTTCTATGCTTCTCCTGACGCTCGGTCTTCGACCACCCTGTCGAAGTCCAAGCATGGTCAAACATGACCAAGGTTCTTCAAAACTTGGTCAAGGGCCAACATCAATCAACAATAACTAAAGTACAAGAAGATACGAAAGAAGAATTAAATGAAGACAAAGAATATGAGAAAATACTGAAGAAGAAAACTAGAGAAAGATGAAGCTAAAAGGAAAAAATGTATGCAAAATATAAATTTTGAAGCAAAAGGAAGAAAAAACTGTAGAGCATAGAGCTAAGGACAAGTTGCACTAGCATGCAAAATTAAAGGAGGTTAAACAAGTTTTATTTTAGTTGATCTAAAGTGTTGTAAGCCTAGTTGTGACTTAAACCAACCAACTATCATATTATGAATTTTGTAAGGATTGTAATCTTGAAGAAGCAATGTAAATTTGTAATGGTTAGTGTTAGAATTGTTAGTAGTGGTAGTTAAGGGGGAGTGTTGGAATATTGTAATTACTCCTGCTAATTAATATTTTAGTTGTAGAAATATTTTTGTTTATTATTAGTAAACCTAGTTCTAGATATTTCTTTAGAGTTATCCTAGGTTTCCCTAAAAGAAATTATGTGTATATATATTTGTTTTGTGAATCAGTGAATTATCATCTTTGGGTTGATCTTATTGGTTATGTGTGTATATATATATGTATCGTGAATCAATGAATTATCTTCTTTGGGTTGATCATCTTAGATTTATTCTAGGTTTCCCTAAAATAAATTATGTGTATATATATTTATTTTGTGATTCAATGAATTATCATCTTTGGGTTATCTTATTGGTTATGTGTATATATATATATATGTATTGCAAATCAATGAATTATTGTATTTGGGTTGATCATATTATTTTGTGTGTGTGTGTGTGTGTTTTGTGAATCAATGAATTGTCGTCTTCGGGTTGATCTTATTTGTTATGTGTATATATACTTGTATTGTGAATCAATGAATTATTGTCTTTGGGTTAGTCATCTTATTGGTTGTGTGTGTGTGTGAATCAATGAATTTTTGTCTTTGGGTTGATCATCTTATTGGTTGAAATGTGGTTCATTCACAACTACTAAACATTTTGATTTTTATTAAAATTTTAATTTATTTTATTAAATGCAAATTATAAATTAATGTAATAGACAATTTGGTGTCTAGCTTGGTTGTGACCTTAAAATTAGATTATTATTATTATTATTATTATTATTATTATATATCATTTGTTCAATCAATATGCATATTATGGTGATTTTGAAATGAAAATAAGTGATAATAAAATTTTAAATTTATTTTTAAATATTAAAATTTATTTTTAAATATTAAAATTTATAAAAATGATAACAATTTATAAAATAAGTGATATTATTGTTAAGATTTGGTATCCAATCACTTAAATACCTTAGTACTTGATTTAAAAATTTAAGATAATGCATTTTAATGAAGTAGGAAAACTATGTGTGATGTTATTTCTGCAAACTTAATTTCTATCACTATCACTCTCAAGGTTTAATTTTAATGAATATTTTAAGATTTATAAAATTAGAAAAATAATCATTTTTAACACTTGTCCATCCCTACACTCTACTAACCAAGATTCACTTAAGACATTCTTTAAATAGGGAATTAACTTCATTATTGAGATACAAATGGTAGAAGGAGATGTCATTAAAAACATCTCAAAACCTAATAATTCCCTCAAAAATATTCCTTAAAACCAAGTTTGTCATCCTATATTCCCCCTTTATCCATTTTATTATCACCATATAATCACTTAATATTGAAATATTTGAAACACTCTTCTTTGCAACTAGATTCATCAAAAATTTCAAATAAAATGACTTATACATAGCCTAGATTAGTCAATAGGGATTGGAAAAATCTATCTTTGAACATAAGTGTTAGGATGGGACTTATAGCTCTAAAAAACATATATGATTCGAATGACAAAATGAAAAGGTGGGATGGATATTTCATTGAATATACTTGCATTCCTATGACCCATATGCCCTAACCATCTATCAAAGGAAGAGCCTCTAATTCTCTTAGTTCCACCCATATAACATTTTTTTAAACAATCTACAATTGTATCTCCAATCCATCCTACCTCAACAACCTTTTATCATCCTACATTATCAAACCTTTATCATTGAATATACTCATATAATTACACCATGGATTCTAACATTTGATTAGAAAATCTTTAGGAAAATATAACCCGGGTAGATCCATCTTAAACCTAGACCTATCAAGCACCCACAGGGTGTAATTATTTCTAGAATCATTTAATTCCATGTCATTTATTAATTCCTTCATATTAAATAATAATAAAAATGTCACCTCAATAAATTTGTTCTCTCTCAGTGCTTGATAGATATGGGTTTAACAGATCTATGTTGGTTTAAATTTTAGATGTTGATACGAGTTTAAGATGCATATACACTAGTTTAATTTTTTATATGTTGTCAATACATATGTATATAAGTATTTTTTTTATTTTTTTTTGTCACATATTGTAACATAACGTTACTTGACAACATCTCTCACGTACTTGGTTGTAAACGTTTTTCCAACACCATAAGAACTCTTATAACAAACAATAAGTAAATCACACTTAGTTTGATTTATGTAGATTGTTCCTTAGTGGTATAAATGTAAATAAATACGGTTGAAGTTTCAATTGTGTGTTGTGTGGCGGGGGGGATTGTAAAAAGGGGCATGTTTACAAAGAAAAAAATCATAGGCATTTTGTTGGAAAATATGTAAAATCTATAGTTTTGATAATCCTTAGCGACCTTATAGTTTTGATAATCCTTAGAGACCTCCTGTCTAAAACCATCTACATAAAAAATTTAAAATAGATAAAAACATTCAAATTAAAAAAATTTATCACAAAAAAAAGAAAGCGGTTTGTATTATAAAATGCTTCGACTGGAAATTTTACAAAATGGGGGGTAAAATCAAAGGACATACTCCTAGTTCTTTGAGTTTTATAAGTCCACATAATTTTAAACATGAAAATTTTTCAATAAACACCTAGGTATAATGCCACAAGTGAAGTAATGTACAAATTGTCCTAGAAAACACAAAAATAGAGAATCTAAATAAAACAAGAAACATCGATATTTCCTATAAAGGGAATCCTCTCTTAGTCTAGTTGGGAAAATGGGTCTTAAGATTCCATAGTCGTGGTAGTCTGTGTGATTAAATGGGCATGTGGGAGTAAAGTTTCTTGAACCAACTGAGAAACAACATGCTCCTCATAATTTACAAGTGGGTTAAAGGATGCAAAGGCGCAACTACAAATTCAAAGGAAAGGTTGGGATGAGCCATTATTTTCTCTAGAAATAGAGACTTAATGGATGAAATATCAAAGGCCATTTGAACCTATTTACCCCACATTACTATCATTAAGGCCCAAGATACCTCCCATTTACAAAGGCTTAAAATGTGCTCTCTTGTGTCAATAGTTCACTAATCCCTTACTTGTCTTTGTTCCTTCAACTAATTCTCAAAATCCTCCTATCCATTCCACTATAATGTCCAATAACTCAAATTCCCACTAGATTATAATATATCCTTCTCACATTTCATTAATCCATTGTCTAAGTCCTGTAGGTCAAAAAGGAGGCAATAATTATTCTTGTAGTGGTAATGCACCATGGGAATGCTCACATTATGTCGATGAATGACCAAAAAAGGCATGCATGGATTTGGTTGTGGAGTAAACCTATTCTCCTTAAAAAAACACTTTTCCCTTAAAATCATTCCATTATATAATTAACCCCTCAAACTTTAATTTTTTATCGCACAAAAAATCCTAGACATACAGTGTACCTCCCATAAATTAGACTAGGTGAAGAATGAATAAGGTAGGGCAGTGGTAGATAGTTATTCTTCTCCCTTGTATGCACAACATATAATGTGTGTTGGTGACCATTCCTTGCTAATTTCACCCCCCTAATTTTTTCACACCAACCCTTCCCCTAATCTGGCACCTTGATTAGCTTGGCCATTTCCCTCTAAATTTAGACTAAAAAAGGCATGGAATAATGTTAAGGATTCAAAATCCTCTCCCACGACAAGGACACATTGACAAAGTATAGAGAGTTGTATATTGGAAAGAATATTTTGATGATGAAGTGCCATTATAATGATCATTGAGTCACCAATTACTGTGATTTTGTGAAATACTTTGTTTTCTAAGATGGATAATCCTTGGAACTCTGCTAGAGGATTCATCTCATTATTTGTGGTAATTAGTATGCATTGATCATATTCCAAATATTTATTTCCTTCAAGGTCATAGATGAGCCCCACACTTTCCACTTCTAAAATTCAAATTGAACTTATAATGACTTGTGTGTACTCTTGTAATATAATTATTTTCTTTAAAAAATTTGAACAGTGTGAATCAAAACATGTTCACACACACACACACACACACACACACACACACACACACACACACACATATATATAACTTGAATTTTTAAAATAGATTTTACAATGCTTTTATCCTCTATATAAATTTAAAATTTGAGTTAAACTATTCTCCCTTTCTAATTTCCCTATGTCTCTCACATAAAAGTATAAACTATACTTTTTTAAAATAAGGTTATAGAGAAATAAAATATAAAAGTATAAACTATACTTTTTTAAAATAAGGTTTCAAAGAAATAAAAATCAATGATGATGATGATGATGATATGTTGTTTCTATATTTGTACAGGGTGGAAACAAAAGAACCACGATCATTATGGTTTTCACGAGTGAAGAAGACTTGAAGAGTAATTAAGTTATGAAGTGTGTAAAGTTATATATTATATTATTAAGGGTAAATAAATAAAATAATAAATGGTGTTCATCCCGAACATATCTTCTTACTATCACAAATTTTACAAATTCACTCATCCTATGGTGTTGATGGGTTAGTCAATCATGACTCATGAGAATTTCTCCTGACTTTGACAATATTTATTTTGTTCTTTAATCGTGTAATGAGAAATTAATTTTGATGAGCCAAATTAGGATTTATAAAATCTTTGTAGTATTTCAACTTGCACTTATTAATGATTTCACTTTCATTCATGGTATTATATTTAAACTACACAAGGATGTAATATTTAATATTTTTGATTTGATTGTGTTGTTTTATGTTCCAGTAGCTAGGCCAAACCTCATAATCTATGGGTTGTTTTAAGCATGTAGTCCCTACTACTCATAATCGAAGCGATAGAAGGGAGGTTATCTTTACTCGATTTATTAGTGCTTATAATATATATGTAATCATGGATTTAGATTGTATGGAAGTACATCTAACTTCAATAAAGAGATTGGGGTGACTTGTGATTCATTTAATTTTAAAATTATAAATTATTGTTACAATGTTATTTACCACCCCAGAGACACATCGGGGACCTATTGATCCTATCATGCTGAGGCACACCCTTCTCCCTTCGATTTCTCATATTTTGAGGGAGGTCATGCCTAGAAAGTTTAAATTGATCACATGTTGAATTACTGGAAAGACATAATTGATCGCTAGTTGCATCTTCAATAACACATAATTCCCCTACCATATTCTATATATTATGACTTACAAGGAAATTAACGTTGGGTGAGTTGTCGATCTCACATGAGGAGCTTGGGAACTGTTGGCACAGGGGCAGACCCAGGGTTCAATGCTATAAGAGTGCACCAACAAAACCTGAGGTAGAGGCAGGGGTGGTTGCAGGACTCAAATGTATGCAACCTTAGCTGGGACACAAATCTATTATTATATTTCTTATAGAGCACTTAGCATCGATTATTAATCAATATTTAGTCCTTATTATACTTTGCAGATAGCACAGAGCATCGTAGTAGTCACTTATATCTAAGGTAACTTAGCACTTAGCAACAGTAAACAGGTCAGATCGAGTAGTTCAGCAATAAGTATCTTCATACATATCAGATCTACTATGCATACATATCTAATAAGAAAAATCATAAATATATCCATCTAAATATATCAAAGCACTTAGCAAAAGTAGAGATAAGCACAAGAAGTCAAGGCACAAAGCATAACACACAGATTTACGTGGTTCACCCCCACCCTAGGGCTACATCCACAAACTCTTCTTCTATATTATCATCGGCCAATCGGTTACAAGAACAAAGCAATAGGAACCTTTTCTTCGCACGGGACAGAATATTTGTGCAACCCGCTAGATCCTTCTTCCTTCCTTTCAGCACAAATCCTTCTATATCTTCACACAGGGACTTGCACTGAGCTCTGCAAGTCTATACAAAATGCACAAAGATCTCGATCACACAGATCCCTTCTTGGCACTTAGCCTATATCACATATATACAATACAATCCCCCCTACCTACTAGATGCATATATGTCTATTTATACATACAAAATGGGCCCAAGCATGGGTAAACCCATGGGCTGAAATCCCTTTCCCATTACATATTCCCAAAACCAAAAAAGGGACCCAAAAGTGGGTCGATATCCCTTGATATCTACTTCGTCTGGCACTCCATATTTGACAAGTTGTCAAAGTCCCAAAAATGGTCAAATATGACGAAGTAACTTCAAAACTTGGTCAAGGTCCAACAGGCCCCCAACACTCACCTGTGATGCATCTCGAGTCACTCTGGTCTAAGCAATTTCTCCTTGAATGCCTCGAGCTTGGCTCTAGCTCCTTCAACCTGCTACAATGCTACTAATTCTTGCTCAGTGAACTCTTGGATGAGTGCAACATTGACTGCTCCTTCTAGGCATTGTTTTGTTGCCCTCACAACTTTTTCAAGTTCTACTCCTTAGCTTTCAACTTCAGTGAACAATTGGCATGCCTTCTCTTGCACTGGTTGAAGTCTTTGAGAGACTTCTATCACTTTGGTCTGGATTGTGTGGATCTATTGCTGGGCCATGTGTTTCTCTAGAAACCTCTTCATTCTCTTGACTAGTGACATGACCTTTAGTTGTGCCTGTAACATATCTGCATGTTGCTTCGCTTCTTGGATCTGCGACTCCATTGCTTGTAACTTTGGATTCTCTGTGAGGTTTTCATATGTCTGTGCGCTCCTATAGATCATCTAGTCGCACTCCAAGATAAGATATTTCATTCTACCAACTGCATTGTGATCAGTTTCCTCTGTTAGGTCTCTAATTTATTGAGGGGTCTCGGGCATGGTACGAAGTTCCAGGTCTGCGATGCACTGCTAAAGCTGTTGGATCACTTCTTTGAGTTGTGCCACCTACTGCAGAATTCATTCTTCAGCTTTCACTTCTATGATGGTCACAGAGTGAAGTGCTCTGCTGACCAGTTCCTTTACTTCTAGCTGCTCTACGATCAACTGCTCCTTGCTTTTCTATATCTTTGCTTTCTCGTTGTCCCACTGTGCTTGAAGAGCAAGTTTTGCTCGTTTGGCAGCACTGCGTTGCTCGACAAGTACTCCCTGTACCTATGTCAAAGCTTGGATGTCTTGTGTTGTCTCTTCCTAAACTCGTCGAAGGCGAGCTTCAACTTTATCGGTGATCTAGTGCAATTGGGTTGGCTCATCTCCTGGTTCTATTGTTCTTGCTGTCAGAGGCGTCATGGAGACTACGTGTCTAGACTAGAGTGCCTACTTCACTCCTTGGATGTATAATCTCTATGAGATTATACATCTGCTCCTGCTTCATCTCCTCCTTCCCTAATACCTCCTATGAATCATCGTTCACAGCTATGATGATGAAATTAAAATCATCCAATGTGAGGGTAGTCTGCATCTTGGTTACAGGGGTTCTAGGTTTCTTCTCGGGAGGAAGAATTCAGAGGTGAGACCTTCCTTTTCTTCGATGAGTATTCTTCATCCCTAGGCAGTGGTACTTCACCTTTCTGTTGTTCAATTTCTGCACCTTCGATCTCTTCTCCATCACCCCCTTCATTTGGTGAAATGGATGCAATCCTCACAGATGTGTTGTCTACATCATGAACCTATTCAGGATTCTTCATATTTCTTGGTCTGGGTGTATCCTGCGTAGCTTCTAGGCTATCCACATTGGACAACTCCACAGGATTGGCTGGAATAAGGAGGTGCACTAACCATTCCTTAGTGATTTCCTCTAAGTCTTCCTCTATAATCTTGTAATATGACTGCAACTGTTGCTTGTGCTCATCAGCGTGCATTATTATATAAATGAAGTGGCGGTCCACGCTGAACTTCATTAAGGGCCGAAACCTGTGGAGGGTATTCGGGGTCATCCAGGGCTCGGACTAGATGGCTTGTTTCAACTGGTTGTAGTAAGTATGGAAGACGACATTGGACTACCACTTCTTGTTCATATCATTAGAGTACCATAGCGTACAGAACTTCACAGCCATAGGTTCAAATGGATCGATGTCAGGGAAGGTCGCACCTTCTAGCATTTCCCATGCAATGAATGTGATTAGGATGAGAATCCAGCTAAAGTGGAACTCATGCCCTTGGTCTTGTGCTTCTCTGCAATCAATCTCTAGCTAGTTTACAAGGTACTGAGCCCAATTCATCTGTAGTCCCTCTGTGCACTTTCCTGTGAGGTCAACTACGAATCCAGTCACTTGGGTGGGATGATTCTTGTGAACTATCTTGCATGCGATCAATTGACATGCAAGGCACACTGCGTCATTTTGGATAGAGGTTACCTTGTAACCTCGTGTTCCCTTCTCGACATCACCATAAGTCTCTTTGATTATGTACGCTAATTCTTGATTTGAGGTCTTTCCAGATTAAACATCCTATGGGTCAAGGCCCTGCATGCTCAACCCTGTGATCCAATTGATCAAGGTCGGATCCACAATGATGCAACAATTCAACCATAAGTAACCTCTGTGATAGAAAGACAATAGTAAATTTACACATGCATTCACCTCCTGATGTCATTCGAAGTGCAGGATTTTCATCACATTGAGCAGTGTGGATTGCGCGAGATTCTGGGTCTATGGTTGCGGGATAATATTTGAATTTTTTCCTTTATTCCTGGTCAGATACTTGTGCATGGCAAGCATGTTGTAAGCCTTCATGTTGCCAAGGTTGAAGTCACTGAACTTCAACGCTGCGAGCTTATCCTGGTTGGATCAAACTACATGTATCCCTTTCGAGAGGTACACTGTGACCAAAGCATAGTCAAAATCTCTAGGCATGCTATCTTAGTTGATGGTGTTTCTTAGAGGGGGTAGGTAGGCAGGTAGAATTCTCAGAATCAACTCTGTGTTCGCAATGTCATTTTTGTGCTTCGTTCTTGTCTCTGTTGCAATTATGGAAGTTCCTGCTCCGTGAGCAGTCGATGGAGAAGCTTGGACTCCTCCTATTGATGATGCTTGCACACCTACATACATCCTTCTTTCTGACATGATTTTCTTGTTCCTGAGATTAGCGAGTACTTCCTTTGCAAATTCTTCAAGTACGCTAAGCTGTTCAGACATACGCGCTCGGGATAAATTATCGGGGTCACAATGATCTCAAACACTACTCAGGAATAAACAACAAGGGCATGATGATCACTGTATACACTTGCTAGTCTGCAGGTTTCAAATTCTCGATTGGCAAAAGTGTTCTTCGGTCATGGCGCGACGAGATAAATAGGCAATATTGGCAACAGTTTTCTTTGCAATGGGTATGAGCCTCATTAATTCGTGGTATGTCCATTATGGCATGGTCTGATCATCTAGTGATGTGCCATCAATTCTTTTCGATCCGTTTGGAGTGGAAGTCGAACGGATATATTGGCCTCTAATGGCTATATTGCTTCACCACAGTGAAGTGGCCTATGTCGATGTTCTGATATCTTAGCGAAGTTCAAATTCTGCAAGTTTTCCTTCTGCGAGGTACCCTTGGGAACCTGTTGTAACCTTCCAATCTTAGCCTTCTTCTTACTCAGCTTTCTAGCTTTCTTCCCTGTGAGCTTCATCTTGGTGTTTCTTTTCTCATTCTGATTCTTATTTTCCTTGGACATAGTCACTTCATGCTGCTGATATTCTTTCCTAAGACTCAGGGGTAGTACTTCTTCTATATCTAAGACAGATACTTCAATCATATGTGAGTCCTCTAATGTTCTTGCAGTTTTGATATCTGGGCTTCTATTGTCAAATAGCTTCAATTTGTTCCCTTGCTCTTTAATCAATTGAGCGATCCTTTTGGTCATGAAATATTTTCACTCTTGTCTATGCGGTTGTAATACCTTTTATTTTTCCTTATTTCTGGCTTTATCTCTCTCAATCCAAGGTTTCCCAAGTAACATAGTAAACGAGGTGCTATCCTCAATAAACTTGATAATCTCAAAATCTTCTTTTGTTGAAGTTCCATTGACACTCATAGATATTTGAGTGAGCCTTCCACATAGGTTCACTAGTTTTCCTCTGAATAGTCCTATTCCTCCTAATGAAGGGGTCATATCAGGCTTCCTTATGGCTTCCCAAGTTCTTTTTGGCATAATGTTCACTGGTGTTTCTTCATCAAGGACAGAATCAATGTCGAAGTCTCCTATTCTTGCTTCAATGAATTATTTTTCTTTAACAATCTCTGGTAGCCTAACATGTCAGTGATTGTTCAAGGTGTCTTTCATCTACAATAATACCTTCTCTTATTCTTGCTAGGGTTCTACTATTTATCGATCTTACTTAGGGATTTCTTCATTCAGATTAAATCTTTCGAGCTTAGCAATCATTCTAGGGCAATCCAATACTTCATGGTCCAAAGATTTGCAACAAAGACAACTAGGTCTTCCACCAGGGAATTTCTTAGCTAGATGTCCCAGTCTTCTGCAACTGTAACATAGAGTTAATCCTCTCTAACTTTTAAATTATCCCCAACTTCTTCTATACTGTGCACTAGGATCATGGTAGCTAGTCTGCAAAAAATTCTTTCTAGGATCCTGCATCCATTTGTTAGTCCAAACATTTTTTCTATGCATAGGTATAACATATCTATCACTATTCTTAACAGATCTATTCATATCAAGCTTTCTTTCATCTATTAGAGCCCTAGTTTTCAAGCCAGGACAAAATCTATCAAACATACCTAGATCCATACTCTAGAAACAAAAAATTTCACTTATTTTACTTCTATAGAGAACAAAGCTTCCATATCTAAGACCCTTTAACTATTCTTACCTTTATTAGAGCACATAGTTTACAGATCTTACTTCTTTTCTGTAGATATGACCTCTCTTCTTTAGAAACTTCCATTTTTACCTTTCTTAGGGCACAAAGGATTCAGATATCGTTTCTTTTCTTCAGATATGTTCTTCCTTTCTTTAGCACAGATATTTTTAGATCAAGTTGATTACTGCACACTAGGGAATAGATCCACGCACATAGCTTCCACATTTTCAGGATGAATCTTTGCACAAAGCTTCTTCTTCCTCAGTTCCCAGCAATCACAGTTTCAGGGCCCGACAAATGGAACCATGTGTTGGCACAGGGGCAGAACCAGGGTTCAATGCTACAAGAGTGCACCAAAAAAACCCTAACTACCAGCCCTTTCAGCAACACCTACGAAGAATATGAAGGCTCACCCGAGGTAGAGGCAAGGGTGGTTGCAAGACTCAAATGTTTGCAACCTTAGCTGGGACACAGATCTATGATTATATCACTTATAGAGCACTTAGCATCGATTATTCATCAATATTCAGTCCTTATTATACTTCGCAGATAGCACAGAGCATCGCAGTAGTAACTTAGATCTAAGGTAACTTAGCACTTAGCAACAGTAAACAGGTCAGATCCAGTAGTTCATCACTAAGTATCTTCATACATATCATATCTACTATGCATACCTATCTAATAAGCACAAAGCACATATATATCCATCTAAATATATCAAATCACTTAGCAAAAGCAGAGATAAGCACAACAAGTCAAGGCACAAAACATAACACACAGATTTACATGGTTCACCCCCACCCTAGGGCTACATCCACCAAATCTTCTTCTATATTATTGTTGTCCAATAGGTTACAAGAAAAAATCCATCGGAACCCTTACTTCACACAGGAAAAAAGATCTGTGCAATCCACTAGATCCTTCTTCCTTTCCTTTCAGCACAAAGCCTTTTATACCTTCACACAGGGACTTAAGTAGTTGTAGAATTTAAGTATATGTAATAGGACTTAAGTAGTTGTAGAATTTAATTTTGATAAAGTAGGTAGTTGGAGGAAACCCAAGAGGACCTCTTGTATAAGTAGGTGCATTGTATACCTGAATAAGGATAGTTGTAGATTAGTAGGAGATAGTTGTTACTGAATGTAAGTTTTTTCATAACTGTAGCCATTTTACATTTGAATGAATATAATAGATGGATATTGACTCAATGCATGGTGTTACTATTGTTTACAACTTCCCTGTTATTTTCTGTTTTTATGAATGAATGAGTTATGTTATTGAGAGTATGAAACTGTGAAGCATTTGAATAAGCTTCAACTATTTCTCTTCGTTGAGTTCATGAAGGTGTGCATATAGTCCACAAGGAGTGCATTGACAGAGTCTATTTCAACTCAGAAGCTCAAAAGAGATAGAGTGAAACTTCCATTGCAAAGAGTGCAAAGGGACTGCTACAAGGTGTGCACAGTCGCCCGCAAGAAGTTAAGTCTTGCGTAGGAATTTGTTGCAAGGAGTGTATAGATTGGAAGTTCAACTAAGTGTCATAGTAAGCCCTCTGAGGAATCAAAGGGTCTGAGAGATAAATATCAAGAGAGATAGCGGGGAGAAATCTTCAAAGGGAGTGAATCTTTGAAGGTTTCACGAGTCATCGACTAAGATCTGTCCAGGAGGGAGTGGGTCATTCTAGATCGTTGGATCTTGGAAAAGCGCATGAGTTTTAAGTCTCTGTGTGCACATAGGAGCGAGGATTCTCCAAAGTCCTGAAGAGGCCAGGGACCATCCATCATCCAGAGGGAATGGTGGCGTAAGATCCACAAATATAGAGCGAAATCACTTTAGAATTTTTGTGGACAAGGAGAAAGCAAAATCACCGAAGAGCTGAAGGATGAAGTAGATCCAGGTTGTTTGTTTCCAGGAGATACATATCGATAGATCTGAGACTTCAAGAAAATTCACTTCGAAGGATTCCAAGTGTGGAGTGTGACAAACTCCATAAGTCTCGAAGGCTGAAGAAGATCGCAACTATCTGTTGCAGAGAGAACGTGGCTAGAGATCCGAAATTTTAGAGGCTTAATTCTTTGAAAGCAAGTCAATGTGAGCGGAGAAGATCTAGATCATCAAATACAAAACAAAACGTGCTGGGAATCCATCACCT
Organism: Picea abies; assembly: GCA_900067695.1. Classification (NCBI taxonomy): domain Eukaryota; kingdom Viridiplantae; phylum Streptophyta; class Pinopsida; order Pinales; family Pinaceae; genus Picea; species Picea abies. The sequence goes on from CBVK0100286402.1 coordinate 17,577, forward strand.
TCAGGTGAAATCACTCTAGGAGGAATGAGTTCGCAGGATTTTGAAACTCCCGAAACCCAAAGAGCTAAAGTGGATAGTGGTTGTCAGATCCAGAAGGACACGCATCAATGGATCATGTACTTTGGGTGGAAGTACTTCGAGAAGAATCAAGAGTAGGAGTTTGAAAATCCCAAATCCCAAAGAGCCAAATTTAATCATAGCCCTTGATATGCGGGAGACACACGTCGATATATTGTGAACTCTGGGTGAAAGCGTTCCAGGAGAAAGTGGGCGTGGAGAAGTCAAGACATCCAAAAGCTGAAGTCCCAAAGTGGACTAGAGCCATTGATTTGAGGTGGACGCGTGGCACCTAATCTGGAACTTCAGGTACGGAAAACTCTAGGGGAAAGCAGAGGTCAAAAGTGTTTAACTCCCGAAGGGCGGAGTCCCAAAGTGGATCTTGATCTTTTATTGTGAAGGAGGCCAAGGACCGTTGATCTGATCTTGGTTGAAGGTTCCAAAGTCGTAAAGCGCCAGGAGGTTAAGCCATGGGTCACAGCCTAAGTTCACATGCAAGGAAGAATTTAGAGCCCGTTAGTGTGAGATTTGGAAAAGGGTGCTATGAGAACATGACCCATGGATAGCCATCGATCTAACAATGGAAAACAGACAATGGGGAATCATTGTGGGGAGCAGAGAAAAAATTAGTGAATGTGATAGATTGCAGCCTGCTATTCGCTAGAACCATTGATCTCGTCGAGAGAGGGGATCAATGACAATGATTCAATCGATATTGGGTGAGCACTTTTCTGATTGCAAGGAAAGAACTCTCTGATAAAGAGCGATCATGCTGGTAGCGCGCAAGTACTATGAACCATCGATCAAAGGGAAAATTGGTAATGATCAGATCGTGACCATGAAAATTATGAGGGAGATATTAGGGCCTATGTTTGATTGTGTTTGAGACCAGCAAGGTCCCGAGGATCTGATCTAGCTCAAGAATATTTAACGATCCTTAACCGAGAGGTCAAGCATCCCGGAGGGAGAGTAGTGGGGTCTGATTCAATCCCCTAGCCTCCTCCATTAATATATAAAAGGAAGGAATTCTAAGGAAGGAAGAGAGGAAGAATTAGAGAAGAAAACATATGTTATAGGTCTTCAGCGAATCTCTCTTGTAATCAGTCTTCATATCAATTCATCCTTGCTTGAGTGAGGGCTAAGGAGGAGCTAGAGCAAGGATCAATGAGACACCCCAATGATAACTAAAGGTAAAACTTAGTTGATGTAATGTTCTCCGCTTATTAATATAGATCTGTATGGTTTTCCCCTTCCATTTATATTGTTACATTCAATTATGCATGTTGATAAATGCTAGATCTTATATTTCCTTGAGAGGCTCAGGTTATATCTAGCTTAAATTTGGCATTCCTATTGCTTGAATATTTGGGATTGGTATGTGTTGTTATTTTGTGTGCAAGAAGCAAGTTGCAAGAGCTAAAAAAATATTTCTGGAGATGCATCAACCAAGAAATGCAGGGAAAAATGTTGGGAATCAGGTTTGAACCATTCTATATCCTTCTCATAGAATAATTTAGGATGAAGTATAGTATATCTAGTGGAATTATTTTTTATTGTCTATCCTACAGTCTATCTCATATCACATGCAAATATGAGGGAATGCTCACCTCTCTACAGGGGGGGTTTATACATAACAAAACTGGGAACTCCGCTAGGGAAGAATCTTTGATTCTTCCTTATATTGGAATTTACTTTTCTCTTTTGGTCTTTGAAAGTTGTTTGTAGCTTATTTTCCTTCATCGTCACTCACTAGGTGGTCAAATCCATCAGATCTAGGTTTTTTTCCCAAATTTCCTGCATGGTCATGCCTGGTATTTGAGAACTAGAGTGACCAATCGCACTCTACTACACTAACAAGGCACAACCGCCTCCCTTTTGGCCGCACCTTGCACTCCAGACAAGGCGCGACTGCCTACTATAGGTGGGATTTTTTGGTTTTTTGAGTTGTTTCCTTTTTATATATGTGTTCAGGCCAGGTTAGGGAGACTATTAGTGATCTGCAGGAATTTATTTGACTGACAATCATTTTTTGTTTGAGTTTTAAAGTGAATTTGAGGTGTTGAGTTCCTTTTTTCATCTTTTTTCCTACTTGAGTTTTCTTCCTGGAGAAAGGTGACCTCGGTAGAACTTGTAGCAGGTCTTTTCAAGTATGCTAGTGTACTTTAGATCCTTTTGCATTTAGTTTTTTTTTTTTCTTAGATATATTTCATGCCATTACTAGTTTTTTGTTGAAATTTTGGGTTTTTGCTTCATGTATAGACATTGGGGTGTGTTTGTTAGCATCACTACCAATATCACACATCCATGAACTTTATGTTTTTTTTGTGAGATTTTCATCTCATTTTATTTATTACACTAAGAAGAGTTTCACATTTCATAAGCATGATAGGGTAGAGGATTCGAGTTTCTTTTTGAAGATTGCATTGGTTAGATAAGCTTGTTGTTAAGGATCATAAGAGAAATTTTGGTTATTTTTGGATGGTTAATGACACTGTGTGAGGTTGTTGTTTCTAGTTAGATAAATTTGAAAGTGAAAAAGATGTCTCCTTTCCTTTAGATAGTGTTCATATAAAGACAAAGTGAATTTTTTTTCATACATGTTTTTATTTTACTTTTTTTGGATTGGAAAGTGTCATCAAACACCACTAAAGTTTCATTCCACTACCCTTGAGTAATCAATAGCTTAAAAAGAAAAGTTCTTAATTTAAAACTCATTACTCATTTCTTTTTAGAAAACTAACATTAGACTAGGATTTAGGGCATTGGTGCAGGATTGGAGACTAAAGTCTCCAAGGCCATCAAAATTGAAACTAGCGAGTCACTAGCGAGAGTTAAATCCATTAGTAGCGAGGATTGTTTGCCAAAAAATATCCTCTAATATAGGATTCAAGCACGATGATGCAGGAGCATCATCAACAAAGCACACGTGGACAACACAATGAGAACAATGATAGTGCACCTTTTGATTTGTTTTAAATTTTGAATTGTTAGTGTATCTTGAGGAAATATCTTTTGATTAGATTGCAAGTTAAAGAAAACTTTGATGAACAAAGACTAGATGATTGCATGAGATCAGAGGAGATCAATTGTCCTTAAATGAAACTAACTGTAATGCAGATCTAGAGCATCCTCCCCTATCTGCATATCTCAGAGAATTCATTGTAACAAAGGCTTAGTAGTTGAATGCCTTTAATTTGATAAGATAGGTAGCTGGAGGAAACCCTAAGAGTCCTCTTGTATAAATAGATGCTTATGCACCTGAATGAGTTTGTTGAACCTGATGCTTCAAACATAATGTTGTTGAACAATTTACAGCGGTACATTAGTATTTGTTGAGTTAGTTGTTATTTGCTTGTATCAGTTGTAGCCACTTACATTTGAATGAATATAACAGAGGGATGTTGATCCAAATGCATGGAAGTATTGTTGTGTAACTATTCTCTGTTATTATATGTTTTCATGAATGCATGAGTTATACTGTGAATGAATGAATTCATGAAGTGTTGAATAAGTTTCAATTGTTTCTCTTCCTTGAGATTATGCAAGGAGTGCTTATTGTACGCAAGAAGTGCGTTTAATAGATTCTTTTGAATCAAAGCTCAGAAGAGATAGTGTGAAAATTTCATATGCAGAGTGTGAATATCATAGGCAAGGAGTGCATCGACAAAGTATTTGAATCAAAAATATCAGGAGGAATAGATTGAGTTTTCTCATGAAGGGGCACAAAGATCTGTTGCAAGGAGTGCACAGATCCGAAAGTCGACTAAGTGTCGAAGAAACCCTCTAAGGAGTAAGGGGTTCGAAATGAAGATCAGGAGAAATAGCAGGAAGAAATATTCAAAGGGGGGAGAAGCTCTTAAGTTTTACAGAGTTAACGGCTAGGATTTCTTCAGGAGGAAGTGGAGTCTCCCCAGACCATCAAATCTGGAAAAGTTGCAAGGTGGTTAGTCATGAGTCCACTTGGAAATACGTGGAGTAACGAAGTCCATCTATGTCATTGATCCAAGGGAGGATACATGGAGAAAATCTGTGGACTTTGGGTGAAATCACTCTGTGAGAAAGCGAGTGTGGAGAGGTTGAAACTCTCGAAGCCCGAATAACTGAAGTGATTTGTAGTTGTCGATCTGTGGGCGACATGGTTCGACAAATCGTTGAATTTGTGTGAAATCACTCCAGGAGAAAGCGAGTGTGGAGATGTTGAAAATCCTGAAGCCCAAATAGCCGAAGTGATTTGTAGTCGTCGATCTATGGGAGACACGAGTCAACAGATCATTGACTTCGGGTCAAAGAAATCTAGAAGAAAGTGAGTGTGGAGAGGTTGAAACTATCGAAGAATGAATATTTGAAGTGATTTGTAGTCGTCGATCTAAGGGAGACACACATCGACAGATCGTTGACTTCAGGTGAAAGAAATGTGGGAGAAAATGAGAGGGTAGAGGTTGAAACTCTCGAAGCCCAAATAACTAAAGTGATTTATAGTCGTCGATCTATGGGATACATGCTTCAGTAGATTGTATAATTTGGAAGCGAGGAGAAAGAAATGCGAAGTAGAGGGTTGCCCGAAGTGGATCTACACCATCAAACGAGAAGGACGTCTGTCGCATGATCCTTAACTCTGGAAGAAAACACTCTGAGAGAAAAAGATGCAGGAATGTTTGAAGCTCCTGAATGTCAAAGTCCTGAAATGAACCTGATTCGTTGATTTAATTGGATGTGTGGCGCTTGATCGGGAATTTTGGGTACAGAGTACTTCAGGAGAAAATGTTATGTGAGCATTTGGAACTCCCGAACGCGGAAGTCCTGAAGTGAACCCAAGTCATTGATTTGGACAGACATGTGGCGCTTGATCTAGAACTCCAGGTATGGAGCACTCCGAGGAAAAGTGGAGGTTGGAACATTCGAAACTCCCGGAGCACGGAGTCCCGAAGTAGATCTCAACCATTGGTTACGAAGGGGGATGTGGACTATAGATTTGGTTCCGGTTAGAGTCTCGAAGTTGTGAAGCACCCAGGAAGTTAAGCCTCGGGTCACAAACCGAGGTCACATGCAAATAGGGGCCAGTGGAAGGATATTGTGCCCAAATTTCAAGTTTATAAAAGAGTTAAAGAAGGGGGGGCGTGTGTTCCATAAGACCTACACCTAAAGAGAAAAAGGGGCCTGTGTAATTTGTT
>CBVK0100286403.1:0-22802 GCA_900067695.1 Picea abies
ATGTTATATTATAACATTGTTATATTATAACAATGTTATATTATAACATTTTTATAATATGAATGGGACTTAGGCCAGGCCCGCGAGGGGCTAGGGCAATGCCCAACATCGGCTCAGCCCCCCCGTGGGCCTGGCCCAGGTCCCGTGGATGCCCACATGATTCGATGAGCTTTCATGCATTCGATGAAATTTTAGATATAATCGAGCTTCCAGTGGTCGATCTTCCAACGATCTCTTCGTCATCTCCGACTGAGTCATGCAGGCATTCGAATGAAGGAAATTTACTTCACAAATAAAAAATCTTCTGCTGCAACAAGTTTATGTAGATAAGAGTTTGTCCTCGCATTACAGAGAGGAATCTTCTTTGCAAATGCGAGAAAGTTTCGGAGAAATTGAGGGGATGTTTCCCAGAGCATTTGAGTGGAAGATTCGATGGGGAAATTAGTGGATTAATTTACACTTCTATGGATGTATCTGTGTTACTTGTATTTATTGTTTTATTATTAAAAGTAAAAAAATATTAAAAAGTAATGTTGAATTTTTAAAGTATATTGTGATAGTTTTATGGCATTATGTATTACTTTGTTCTTTGTGTGATAATAACATTTAAAAAGTAAACATTTAAGGGTTTATTTTATGATTTAATTATTTATGTTTCATTCAATGTAGCTTGTATTTATTGTTTTATTATTAAAAGTAAAAAATTATTAAAAAGTGACGTTGAATTTTTAAAGTATATTGTGATATTTTCATGGCATTATGTATTACTTTGTTCTTTGCGTGATAATAACATTTAAAAAGTAAACATTTAAGGGTTTATTTTATGATTTTGTTTACAGTAATGATGAGTTTGTTTACCACATTATAAAATTGTATCATTTTCATACCCCAATTTTAGAATGGGTACTACTGGTAGCAGTACTTTTCAATTTGATGGTTGATTTTGAGGTTTTGGTTTTAATGGTACCAAGTGATAAAAATACGATTTCAAATGATCTCAAAATTTAATGTTTTGAAAAGAAAAAAAAAATCACAAACATCTTATTTGTTTTTAGGTGTTGATTTTAAGGTTTTCTAAGCTACTGTCTAAGTTTTGAAGCCCATGTTTGAAAAATGTTGTAATTTTGACCCCGTTAAAAAAAATGGTGCTACCGGTAGCACCACTTTTTGATTTGGGGGTTGATTTTGATGTTTTTTATGCAAAAATATGGGTTTTTTGGGCCAGAATTCTCGTTTTGAGGTCACAGTTCTCATTAAGTTGGTAACTATGTTAACTGACTGTTGGGGGGTGAAGCCTTGAAGTACGAGCCATGATATCTCTAGAGGAAAGAAATCAGTTAATGAAGAAAGGACTAGTGGTTGAATCATCAACCACCCCCATGAATGAAAACATGGTGTAGCTACAGGATTTTATCTCGAAATACCACAAAGATCTGCAGACCCAAGCTTCCTTTTGATAGAAGGAACATGACATGTCAAAAGACCTTCAAGAGAAGGGAAGGTAAGATACATACAGAGAAAAAACAAGAGAGGAGACATGGGATGAGAGCATAAGCGCATAAGGGATATGTGAGAACTCGAAGAAAGTGTTGAGAACACAACCTGAAGGACCCAAACGTGATGTTGATGCCGAGGAAGCATCTGATAAACCTCGCAGGGTCGTTGTGATAGAGAGAATTTCTCTGAGAGATGGCGTAAATTCCCTAGTGATATAATGGCTTGGCATGGGGGTGGCCATATTGCTAAGAATGAATGCCTCTAAGCCTATGGTTAGGTGGAAAGGCACACACCCACAGTCAGTTGGTTGGATGCAACTTGTAATAGATAAGTATTCTCATACCCTATGAAATTAAGTTGTAATTATGTAATGAAATGGGATATACTGTGAAGGACCTAGGGATGTGTATGTTTTCTTAATGGTTATAATGTATCTTTTCATTCCTGTTTAAATTGTGTATTTAAGCAAGTATGGATTGGACATGTTTTGTATTTGTAAATGCTTGCGCCCTATGGTGGCTTAAATTAGATCCACGAACTGTGAGTTCATCGACCTTGGGCATAATTTCACATACGCATGTCGACACTCCTAGTCGTTTTGAGTCCCTTAGAGGAGGGATTCTATTAAATCTCAGGAGAGATAGTGGATGTATGCGCAGGCTCTCTGCGAGGCAGGCAGAGACTTAGAACCACTCAAGTTCTAGAGTTGAGGAATGAGTGTAAGGGGTGCGCTGAAGGATTCTTCCAAGCATTAAGTTCAAGAGAAAGAGCACAAAGATATTAAGCTCTTAAGAGCTAACAAAGCTCAGGAGGAGTAGTGAGGCTGAAGTATCAAAAGGGAAGGTTTCCTTGTTTGGAAGATGAATAAACGAAATCTGTTTGGAAGAAGCCATAGTTTTTTGTGACCATTGGATATGAGAAAGAGTGTGGGAGCTAACTCTTGGAGTCATTTAAAATTCACGAGTTCAGAAAAATGAGCGAGTTCGTCGTAAGGGAAATAAAATCCATGAAGTCCTGAAGTCTCAAAGTTAACTCTGAACCTTAGATATGAGGATGCCCAGGAATCATCTCGACCGTTATATCTAGGAGGTAGACGATAGTCAAGTTACTTGAACTACCCATGACTTAAGAATCTGACAGTGGATATGGATGCGAGCCCTTTAATGAGAGGCAAGGCCATCCCAGTTGTCAGATCGACTCAAATACTCAATGGAGTTACCAAATTAAAAACTAGTCGTTCGATTTAATCGACAATTGGGAATCATTGTGGAGTGTGAAGGTGAATTTAGCGGACCTACTAGTTCACGGCTCCCAATCAACCCATGTCATTGATCTCATTGGGGATGGAAGATCAACGACTAGGATCAGACCAAAGTCATGCAAGCACCTTCTAGATTGCAGAGGTTGAGTTGTCTGAAAAAGAGGACACATGTTGGGGCCCCGCAATTACTGTGAAACATCGATTATTGTGGACCTTTGATTTAAGTTTGATGATATCCCTAAAACACAAGGAGTGCATGGGAAATCGAGATATTCAAAAATATCAAGCTCATAAGAGATAAGCGCTTTTCAGAGGTGTAGACGAGGTCCAAGAGATGTATTTGTAGGAGGAACAAAGGTTGAGTCCTTTGAATACTTAGAAAATCCTCTAAGCTAGAGGAATTCAAAATCTAAGGAGGAGGAGCGACAACAGCCGTTAGATCAGTTGTGGAGAGGAGCATGGACCATTAGATCAGCGTCCAGTGAACAAAGGAAGCACAGAGGAGAGGAACAAATCCCATATGTTGGATCTGAGTGTGAAGGACCAATAACCATTGGATCCAGAAGTAAGTGCATGAGACTTAACCCTTGTGTGCATAGGAGAGTGGACTTGTAAGGTCCCGAATTCTCAAAGTAATTTGGGACTGTCCATTGTCAAGGAGGACATGTAGCATACAATCCGCAACTTCATAGGTTTTTGGACAAGGAGGAGGAAAAACAACTGAAGTAAATCCTAGTCATTGATCACCAGGGGGATACGTGTCAGGAGATCATGTATTTCGGGTAAATGCACTTCGAAAGGAAATGAGTGCGTAGAAGCTTGAAACTCCCAAAATCTGAAGAGCCAAAGTAGATCCTGTCTATTGGTTGGCAGGGGATACGTGTCGATAGATCAGAGACTTCAGGGAAAAATACTTCGGAGGTTTCCAAGTGAGGAGTAAGACAAACACCCAAAGCCCCGAAAGACAAAGAGAATCAGGACCGTAGATCTAGAAGGGTGCATGGCGACATATTGTGAACTTCAGGTGGAAGCACTCCAGGAGAATGCAAAGGAGAAGAGTTTGAACTTGCTGAAGCCCGAACAACCGAAGTAGCTAGAATCCATCGATTTGTGGGAGGACACATGTCATCAGATCACAAACTTCAAGTAAAACCATTCTGGGAGGAACAAAGAGTGAGGAAAACTGAGATCTGAGATCTCTGAAGGATGAAGTCTTGAAGTATACAAGGTCTGTTGATTTAAAGAGGATGCGCATTAATATATTGTGATATCCGGGTGAATCACACCGGGGTTTCAGTTGAGAATTGAGACTGTCAAAACACGAAGACCCGAAGTGAATCTAGACCATCTGATCCAGAAGAGGTGTGGTGTAAATCTATGGACTTTGGGTAAAGTCCTGAAGTAATTCATAGCCACCCGATTCAGGGGGACGAGGCTTAAATCTATGGATTTCGGGTAAAGACCTGAAGTAACTATCAATCATCCGATTCGAGAGGACACGTAACAATAATCCACATACGTCGAGGGGGAGTGAAATTTGAGGACTAAGAAATCAAAAGTCCAAAGACGCGAAGGGATCACATATGTTGATCTAAGAGGGACACATGTCAGTGGATTATCAATTCTGGATAAAATCCATTGGGTGAAAGAGAGAATTGATATTTGATATTTTCGAAGTCTGAAAATCTGAAACGACGAGAGTCGTCGATGTGAAGGTGTACATGCGGTGCCAAATCTAGAACTCCAAAAGAAAAGAGAGGAGAAAAAGGTTCGTAGATTCGTAAAAGGTCTCAATTGTTGATCGAGGAGGGATATGAAGGACTGATGATCTGGTTGAGGAGGCCAAAGTCTCAAAGCAGGAGAAAAACCATTGATTGAGGAGGACGCATGGCAGATGATCTTCCACTTTGAAGAAATATCTCCAGAAGAAATCAGAATTTGAGAACTGAAAATCCCGAAGGTCAGACTGGTAGAGGAAAATCGTAGCTGCACATCTATAGTGACAAGTGTCAGTATATCTTCCAGTCTGGAAGATATCTACTGAGGAGGAAGCGAGGGTTGAGAGTTGAAAGTCCCGAAACATGAATCACGAAATAAATCACAGCTGTTGATTTAGAAAGGTTATATCTGATCCGTAGATTCGGAAAGGATGGATATGAGTCATTAGTTCAGAAGCACCATCAGGGTCGATGAAATCGACAATCCCGTTGCATTGCAGGGACCGAAGGTGCACGAACTTTAAAAATTTGAGGGTGGCATGCAATCTAGACCATTGTTTTGGAGAAAGGACACGTGGAGGCTCAAGGTGAATTATAGGGTGAAAAGTAGTTTGGTTTCAAACCACCCTTGTCCATGCCCACAATCGCATGGTGACATAAGTCCATCACACAAGGTCGTATCAAGGAAGGGGCTTACTAGAAAAGGAGCTAGCGCCCAGACTCTGATATTTCGTAGGCGTGAAGGGGAAGGTCACATGTACCATTAGACCTGCACCTAGAAGTTGAAAGGGTCTACGTTTAATTACAGAGCGAGACCATCAAGGTATCAGAGAGTAGTTTGGCTTCAGAATTAGAGATCCTTGACTAGGATTTCGGACTGGTTCCCAACTTTCCAAATTAGAAGCCATGAATGGAGAATCTAGACTTTAAGAAAAGAAACACTTTTATGCCCCATCATGGGTGTGTTACAAAAACCCTCAAGGGTATGGGATGCTGCCCTCTTGAATCGATGATGGTACCTATAAAATGGTGTGGGTGGATTATTTCATCCCTGAGACCAATGTTGGAACAAGGTGAGTGGAATCTTTCACCACTAAGTTGTTCTCTAGGGTTTGTATTCTCAAAACCCTCAAAACTATGTGCTCAAGAGCCCAATAGCCAAATGCCATAATATCCAAGATGAAATGAGAGGTGCACCCTAGGCTTTCCTTTATACCTCTTTCTATTTCTATGTTGAGTTAAGTTAACCCTTAGGTTCAACTCCTAACTCATCCTCAAGTGCTCTATTCCTCCATTGAGTTACTTTTCTACCTTTTTACCTTTTTCCAAGTCAACTTCAAAATATAACATTGAGTTAGTTGACCTTTCCCCATGTTGCATGAGACTATGGTCTAGTGGGGATGCCTAGACCCCTAAGTCTATCCAAACCTCTTCATCATGAGGTGGGGGACATTACAACTCCATATACACCTCATCATAATGGAGTTGCAGAAAGGATGAGCAGGACGATGATGGAAAAAGCAAGGTGCATGCTCAGTGGTGTTGGGTTAGGGAAAGAATTATGGGCAGTGGCAGTGGGTAATCCATGTTACCTGGTCAACAGATCACCCTCATCAATGTTGGATGAAAAGACTCCACAAGAGGTATGGACTGGTAAGGAACCTTCTCTCACACATCTCAAGGTATTTGGCTGTGATGCATATGTTCATTTTCCAAAGGAAAATATGAGTAAGCTAGATAAGAAGGCCGAAAAGTGTATCTTTATTGGATATAAATATGGTCTCAAAGGTTATAATCTTTGGAACCTAGAAACTAAGAAGGTAGTGTATAGCTAAGATGTGGTATTTAGAGAAATGAAGGATGATGTTAAAAAGGAATTCCTACCAAGTAAGGAAGAACCAAAGAAAATAGAGTTTGATTTAAAAGATGATGAGTCAGACTCTACAGAAGAACATGAATCAGAGGAAGAACATCCTCATACTCCAGTATTGAGAAGATCGGTTTGAGAAAGAAGACTACCGGAAAGGTATACTCCATCTGATTTCCATTCAATTTTTTCTTTGTCTATTACTGTTGATGATCCTAGAACTGTCAGGGAGGCAGTGGATTCAGAGGATGCAAATCTCTGGAAAAGGGCCATGGACGAAGAAATGGCATCTTTGGATAAGAATAAGGCTTGGGATCTAGTGGAGTTGCCAATTGGAAGAAATCCCATTGGAAATAAATGGGTATTTAAAAAGAAGTTGAATGTATAAGGAAAAGTGGAGAAATACAAAGTTCGGTTAGTAGCAAAGAGTTATTCTTAGGTTGAGGGAATTGATTTTGGTGAGATCTTTTCTCCTGTTTCCAGGTTAACCTCCATAAGATTTATGTTATGTGTTGTTTCTACATTTGATTTTGAAATAGAACAAATGGATGTGAAGACATCATTCCTACATGGGAATCTGGAAGAAAAAATCTATATGAAGACACTGGAAGATTATGTTGTGAAGGGAAAGAAGGAGTCGGTATGCAAGCTGAAAAAGTCCCTATATAGTTTAAAACAATCACCAAGGATGTGGTATCATAAATTTGATACTTATATGTTGGGACTTGGCTTCAAAAAAAGCAAATAGGATCACTATGTGTATTTTAAATTAATTGGTGATCATTTGATTTATTTGTTCTTGTATGTGGATGACATGTTGCTGATAGGAAACAACAAGGAGATTATCCAGGATGTGAAAACTCAGTTGTCTTCTAAATTTGACATGAAGGATATTAGTGCTTCAAATTTCGTTTTGGGCATGAAAATTAAAAGAGATCGGAAAAGGAGGAAACTCTGGTTAAATCGGAGAAAATATGTTGAGACAATATTGCAAAGGTTTAATATGCAAAAATGTAAACCGATCAAGGTTCCTATTCCTATTGGTGTAAATTTATTTGTGGATCAGTGTCCCAAGACACATGAAGAGGAGGAGGACATGTCTCATGTTCCATATGTGAGTGCAGTTGGCAGTTTGATGTATGAAATGGTTTGTACTAGACTGTACATTGCACATGTAGTGGGAGTTTTGAGCAGGTATATGTCAAAACCAGGGAAGGAGCATTGGACAACAATAAAAAGGATTTTCAAGTATTTGCATGGCACTGCTAGCTATGGATTGTGCTACAAAGGAAGACTGATATTGAACAGAGTGGTGGATATACATGGCTTTGTGGATGTAGACTGGGCTAGAGATGTGGATTGTAGGATATCTACAAGTGGGTATGTGTTTAACCTGTTTGAAGGAACAATAAGTTGGATGAGAAAAAGACAGGATGTAGTGGTACTTTCAACCACAGAAGCTAAATACATGGCAACCAATCATGCAATTAAGAAAGAAATATGGTTACAAATAATGTGTTCAGGTATTGGGTTGGTACAACAAGCTATAAGGATAGATTGTGACAGTCAGAGTGAAATTTTTCTGGTGAAGAACCCACCTCATCATTCAAATACAAAGCATATTGATATTTAATATCACTTTGTGAGAGACATGGTTGAAGAAAATAAAGTATTGCTGATGAAGGTGGACACTTTGAAGAATGTTGCAGATTCATTAAAAAAATCTGTGAGCACTGAGAAGTTCTCTTGGTGTAGAGGATCCATAGGCATTGTTGCCCTGGATTGTTGACTATGTAACCCTGTAACCTCATGTATGTAAATAAAACAACAAGTGGGAGAATGTTGGGTATGTGTTATATTATTTGCATGAGTAGGGGGGTGAATGTCCTCTGCGTGGGGGTTCGGGGGGCACCACCCCCGAGTTTTTTTTTTCCTCGAAAAATGTGTCACATATTTTTTGCCTCGGAAAACATGTCACATATTTTAGGTGGTTTTTCAGCACATGGTTTCTTTGCCGATGGTTTTCTATTTCCGGTTAAGAAATTAGGGTTGTTGACTAATATAGTTCATTGGGTTAGGGTTTTGGATTCCCCTGGCTCCTATATGTATATTGTATTGTAAACAATGTATCACTATGAATGAATATAGAATATGTCAGTTTTCTCGATTTGGGTTTCCAGGGGAAAAAATCTCTGTGTAGTGTTTGTTTTTTCCATTGTATCTTTCCTGTTCTTTTACTGAATATATGTTTGCAGTAGATATTGTACAAGGTTAAAATATACAAAACCTTCATTGGTATTGTGCTAGGGGACTTTGTGGAACTCACACAACTTTTTGGTGTCCTTCTTTGACTTCCCACCAACCTTCTTAGGTGACATATTTTGGAGTGATTTTCTTGAGATTGACTCTCCTTGCTTTGTCCTTCATTAGGGATTCCTTTGACATGCTTCATCTTTATTTATAGTTTCATCAAATTCATTGTGCTCTCTGAACTTCTTGCTTCATCAATAGTCAGGAATGCAAGTTTTCACAAAACATATGAATGGATCAAGCACTCTTTTTCCTAGGAAAGCATTGTTATCACACAATATATACTTTCTCAAACCCTAAATGCAAGTAGACATAGATTGACGTAACATGAAGGTAGTCCTATCAGTGTCACCCCTATAGGATACCTCTTTCTATTTAGGAGGAGGAGAAACTCACTCCAAGGGAGATGTCCCAAGACCTAGTTGGTTTATGAAGGGTAAAAATACCAGGTAAAACCCACCCCTCTCTCTATGTCACTCGAGGAAAGAAATCACTTGGTAAAGTGTAAGGGGGTAAAAGGAAAAGTGAATGAATGGTACCTTCCCTTTACCAATGAAACAAAAAAGGTTAGCAACAAGCAATGATATCAATGTTTAAATCAATGACTTCAAGACATAAATATTCTACCGAAGCACTAAAAGATGAAATGTATAGAAGCAACAAATATGTCTAGAAATTGCAAGCTATGATGACAAGAATGATATAATGACCTTGCAATTTTGATAGTACTTTGTCTCTTAAAATTTCATAGATTTAAAGAAAGTAAATAAGTGACTTGAATAGTATGTCAAATCACTTGCAACAATAGTAAAATAATAATTATGACAACAACAAAACCACTTCAGAAAGTACTTAAATTAGGCAAGTTAAACAAACACTTTAGCATATAATGAGAGTAGTTTTCCTAGTACAAGTGTTGGGTGGTTTTATAAATATTTTGAGGGACGTTAAGGGAATGCAATGATGGTTGTAACAATATTTACAACAACATAAACAAACTTAAACAACTTCAGAAGTTTGCACCTAGAATAATAGAAAAAGCAAGACTAAATCCTTGGGATGATAGTACTTAGGCAAATGCAAATTTCTAGGTCAGTTTTAGAGGTTAATATGTTGATTAAGGCTACTAAATAAGGGTTGTAACAACAATTATAGCAGCAGTAATATGGATTTTATTGTTAGTGAAATTTTCAAGAAGATGTTTTGAAAGTTTGTTTCATCTCATTCATCCACAAGAGTGTAGAAGTCAATGACTTTTAGGGGCTTATGGAGACAATAATAGTAACAATATTAGTTGGAAAATAAAATAATGATAATGTTTAGTTAAGGGAATAATTAAATGCAAGAGGGGTTGGTACATCAAGGCCTCAATCGATTTCCTTTTTAAGGGAGGTTTTGCTAGAGAGTAGGCACTTCTAAGCCCTAGCGTACCTTCCTTCCTTAGATTTTTTGAAAGAAAATTTAATTGGTGACAAGAATGAGATTACTAGAGAGCTATCACTTTAGGGCTCTAATAATCACTTCCAAGAAAATGTATGATTGGCAAGATCAATCTAGTAGAATAGTTATAGAGAGAAAGAATAATTTGTTGTTTCTCTCCTAGGGTTTAAATAGGCAATTTCATAATCTTATACATGAAACAAATAAATTTTACCACAAACATACATAACATGACTAAAAATGCAGATTTTTGACTTAATTCATCGAGAATAATCAAGTCAAGCATTAGTTGAAGACCATTCCACCATGAAAAATGCCAATATACACCACCATAAAGCTCTCCCAAGAGGTGTGCACTAGTTATTTAAGCCAATAACCCTTAAACAGGGTGAAAATTTCAGACCGCCACTTGTGTGTGGTGAGTTATGATGTAAAAATGAACTTAGCCAGCAATATTTATATGGGAAATAATGGCTAATTAATCCAAGAGTTGTGTATTTTCATAAAAAAGAGCCTACATGTCAATTTGCTCTTAAAATTCAAAATTAAATCAATTTTCTACATTAAAACCCCAAAGAGGGTGACATCATCCTTCATAGGGTGACATTAGGCATCCTTCTTAATACGTTGAGGTCATATAGCTAAACGTTGGGCCTACAAAGTCCCTCCTCCATGCCACACGTGCCAAAAATGCAACCCAATATCTCTCAATGTCAAACCCTAGCTCTAGGTGACATCATGGGGCTACTAGGGTGATGTTCAAGATTTCCAAAGGCAACGTTTAGGTGGGGAAGTGTGGTCTCCCATTATTTATGCCTCCCAGGGTGCCTCCTAAGTCAATGTCCTCTTCCTTCACTATGCAAGCCTTCAATCTCTTCTTACCCCCTGGTTGGGGTTACAATGTGCATTTGTGGGCTTTGAGCTCTCATGAAGGTCCAAGCTAATCATTCCCTCATGTGTACTTGTCTACCAGGAAAGGTCCTGCAAAAACAACAAGTACGCCCTCCATGGTTTTATAAATCACAAGTATCATAGCATGCAAATCACATCCAATAATTAAATTACCCAAACATGTGTATAAAACCCCCCTTAACCCCAAACAAGTGCTCAAAGACATTATGCAAATTGACAAGTTAGTTTTGGAGAGAGTCTCAGGGTATCTTATTTGGCTAACCGCTCTTAAGTTTGGAGTGTTTCCCAAATTGACTCTAGTCCAAACCATGTAAGTGTATGAGGTGGCATGGGGTAAATATTTCGGCATGGGGTGAATGTGATAACAAGGAAATGTAGAGTCTTACCTGGGTTCCTTTGTGGAGGGAGAGTTGCACCTTGTCATGAATGCAATTGTTTCATATCCCATACATTGCCTTTTATTCTTAGCTTTATTTATTTTGATCTTTTTCTCTTGTGCTTCAAGAAAATAGTTGAGGTCCATTTTCCTAGCTTGATGACCAAAGATGATATCGTTATCCACAAACATTTCATGAAAATGAGAAGGTTGGCTCGTGATGAGACCCCCTTTCTCTTTTTTATTCCACCAAGAGACACTACCTTGGTTTGGTGACCAAATAGGTGGTAATGTCATACCGCTACATGCTCATGGTCATAATAGGCCGGCTCGTGATGAGACCTCCTATCCTTCAACTAGTAACTTGAGTGTTTATGTTATCTTGTGGGTCCCCTCTTATTACTGAGAATCTTTTCACTTCTTTTTTGGGGATCCCTGGGCGAAGCATATCGAAGGTTTAAAAATTTTCTTTTAACTCTTGCCAATTGTTTTTACCCTCTCAGCCTTTAGCCCCTTCTTCCCACGAGGTAAGGTACAACCCTTCATAGTGTATCCAATCCCAATGCCCAAACAAGGATAGGGTATATGGAAGGAATAATATTGTAAAGTGGTAATTATGGAGGGAACAGACGATGACTTTTCACAGATCCACCCCGTAGAAACCCATCCTAAAAGAGAAATCAACTTACTAGGGCATCGTGTCACCCTTCCAGGTTTGAACAAGGAAAAGAGCATAATTTCCAAGAAAAATTAATGAAATGAAGAAGGATTTGATACAACATGTTCAAGTGTTCAAAAATCATAGTGATACATACCATGATACTCCTACTCATTACCTCATGGAGAAAGACTCACTGCTACTTCAGGATCAGGCTGGTGTGATGGATACTATTGTTGGTGGTATGTGTACTACACTGAAGAAAAGAGGGGCCCTCTAGGGCCATGCTTAAATCCTATGGTTCTCAATACTCCATTTCTATGACTTGTGGGCCTCGATATGTGATATCCTTAGTTATCCCTAGGCTAGCGGATAACATCTGGCTACAACACGAGGACATGTGCTCACCGCAGAGCGCACGAGAACCTTAACGTCTCTGGTATGACATGTTCTTGCTAAATGTCAACAAAAGATATTATTAATCCTTAGGGTGGTGATATCACCCCTCGTCCATATCTGATAAATTAAAATCATCTCTAGTCTAACATAGGATTATGAGCACACACACACACACATATATAATGAATCAAGACAATATGAAAAATGCAACTACAACTATGTTAACGTGATATGCAATGGTATGTACAATGGATGCAAATGCCTACCTATCCTAACATACCTGTGCCTACCTATGAATTCAAGTCTCTTCTCCATGATGGGGTTTGAGGAGGCATCCACTAATTGCTAATGGACATTTCCTCCCTTCGATCTTGGACAAGTAGTTGGAATCATTGACTGACATCATTCTAATCTTGAAGGGTCCAAGAAAAAATCTTGTGCATCCCTTAATGTAGTTAGTCTCCCCCATATTTGTATCCCACTATAAAACCAAATATTCTTTCTTGTAGTCCCCTCCTTCAGAATCAACTGCTTCTTGTATTAGGGTGTATTGTGTTGAGGGAGGGGGGTGGGGTTCTGTAGTAAGTACATCTTCTTGGTTTGGATCAGTCAACAAATGTTCATCATCCCCTATCCATTTGACTAAGCCAAATCCTTTCCCTCTAAACCTTATCAAATTGTCATTTTCATCTTCTTGTGTATAAGAATAGTCATCCCAGAATTCAGAGAGGTCATAGGCATCATCAAGATAATCACCCCAACTTGTATCTCTATCATGATCCATAACAATGGGGTGGGATTCTACCAAAGCACTATCCCTTGTGTATGTTTCGTGCAAATGTAATGTCTCGTCATTGCCTTATGTAATGTTGTCCTTGTGATTGATAGGAGGATTTTGGTCACCCTTTCCCTTAGTCCATGTTATCTCATTAAAATTTTCATCTTCTACCAAAGGAAGAGTGGTCCAGTCTTGAAATAAGCATGGATCTACAGAGTTGTAGTTACTATGTCCATGATTACACCTTTCAATGTGTTCCATCCAATTTGGCTTGTTATCAAAAGTGATACAATCTTGGTCCCTGATGGGGATAGTTGCATAGGACAAGTCCATCTCCAAACTTCCACCTAAAGTAGCATCCCATTCCCTAGATAATATCATTCCTGACCAAGTGTCAGGTATCTCAACAACAATGACGTCCATTATGATGGGGAAATTAGGGTATTCAGCAAGGTGGACTTCAATACCTTCCATCAAGTTGTAGACCTTGATTCCCTTTGACTCAAATCTATCGATCTGAAAATAGGGGGCTGACTTGTTTTTCTATGCAAGCACCCTCTACTCCATTAAAATAAACTTCAGGGCCTTGCTCATTGTCTTAGTTGCGCAATAGGATTTATGTGTCAAGTTTATGCCTCTTTTATGTGTTTATGTGTGAGGTTTTTAAAAGGTTAAATATGTTGTTTACATAAATACAACAACAAAAATAACTTGTAAAAAATAATAGCCAACAAACACTCACAACAAGAACAACATGATAAAGGAGTTCACCCCCAATTGGGCTACATCTCCTTGAGCCTCCATCAATGGACTAGGTTCTCTGGGATTAGTTTGTCAAATATTATTTTACAAGATGCTTCTCAAATACAATGGATTTAATAACTATACCATTGGGTTCAGAATACATAAAAACCCAAAAAATGACTAATAGAACTCTGAAAACAGACCATGGCTCATCCGGGCATGACCTCTTCTACATGTGGCCTTGAGCTTCCTTGAGCTTACTTGGGGAAAAAAAATCTGTAAAAGTCCTCAAATGCCTCTGAAACCTGTCCCAATATGTTCAGAGCATAACAATTAGTCAAAAATGACTATTTAGTCATAGAAAATAGACTTGGGTTAATCTGAGCATGGCCTCCTTCAATGGTGGCCCTAAGCTCCCTAGAGCTCCCTGAAACTTCAAAGTAGAAAAACCTACAATAGAAGTCTCCAAATGACTTTGAAAACTTTTCCAATGGATTTAGAACATCCAAAAACCCCTTGTTGGGATTTTTCGGCATCTCATTTGACCAAAAAATGAAGAAGTTAGGCCTCCTGCCATTTTCCTCCATCAAGCTTGCTTTCTCTGGTTTGCCAAAATGCACTTCCTGTGTGAGTAATCTGACTTCTAGGTGTTTCCCGTGCCTAAACCTAGAATGCATATGCATGTCCACAAAATGGGCCAAATTTTCGCATTGTTAGCGAACTAAGCCCCCGAATCACAGAGGTGTTGGGTGCATGGGGGCCATATGGCCATGTCCCGGCGCAATGTTAGGCCCCTCATTCCAAGGTTGAATGTTCACTCGACAAGTGGCAGGTGCATGGGCTATTGGCCATTTAAAAAATCCCACACAATTTTTTTTTGGTAGAGGTCATATGGGTGGCGCATTAAACTGGGGGCTAGGGCTAAGCCCCAGCCTAGACCCCGTGCCAACACACAAAACTTTACACTTTAAATATATATTAACACATATATAAATCAAGTAATAACCCATGGGCTAGTGGTAGATGATACTCTGCGAAGGCACTCAACCGTATTGGGAGGTCTAGGGTTTGATCCCCATGGACTCCATAAATTTTTAACATACCAAACCCAATCACGGTGCCACGTGGTAGCCCATGTCTGGTCCACGTGGCACCATCCAATTTTCCAAAAATGTGCCACGTGTTAGCAAATAATTCGACCATGTGCCCTGCCAACTGTCTGTCCAATCAACACTTTCCATGTCATCATCATGCCACATCACCTTCCACGTGTGAGGTATGGACCTGCCACGTCAGCCTGTATGGACTGTATAGTCAGCATATTTTTTGCGTGTTTGGCAAATCAAACAGAACATGATATCTCCCTCATTCGATGTCCTTTTGAACTCCTTCAAAGTGCGTTGGTTTTGTGACGACGAGGCCTACGAACCTATTCGTTTTGAGGCAATTCTAAACACTTTGTTTTTTGGGATAAATTTTGACCCCTAGTCTAAATTCTGATCATCTACAAACATTGGCATAAGGCCCTATAACTACCAGCCCTAATTGGTTCACAACCTTCTAACTCATCATATTTTCAGATCACTCAGATTCAAGCATGTATTTGTGAATACATAGGTCATCTATTAGCAAGGAAGTGAGAAAGGGTGTTTGTTCATTTTTCTCAAAATCACCAGTTTGTAATAGTATGGAAGTTTCTTCGAACAATTGTTGGTCATATAGGGTATGTTTTATCAATGAAGGGTTTTCCAATATTCCACAAATCCTTTTGACCTTTTGTAATATATAGACCATACTAGTGCTTAGGTTGGTCCT
Organism: Picea abies; assembly: GCA_900067695.1. Taxonomy (NCBI): domain Eukaryota; kingdom Viridiplantae; phylum Streptophyta; class Pinopsida; order Pinales; family Pinaceae; genus Picea; species Picea abies. The sequence continues at coordinate 15,776 of CBVK0100286403.1, forward strand.
ATCATTGCTAGGTTTTGGGAAAGGTTGGGGTGGATCCATAGCATACAACTGGGGATCTCCAAGCTTCACCCTTGAGTTCTCACTTGTTTGGATCAAGCACTTAATCTTAGGATTTATCATGTCTTGATTTTCTTTGGCATGAACAAGGTAAATATGGAATCTACATAATTAGGTTTATCATGAATATCCTTCGGGTTATCATGTTTAAAATTGGAGTCTTTTCACAATAAGGACTTATGATCATTTTCTTTCCTCACAATATTTTGTAGATCTAAGGTGTTTGGACAAATTTGTTCTTTTGGAGCATGAGGTTTTATTGTCTGACTAATATTTTTAAGAAGTCTCATAGAAGGAGGATTTTGGGATTGTGATAGTGCCCTTTCTAACTCAACGATTTCTTCAGAGGAACCTAGATCCTCAAAGGGTTCATGTTGTTTTGAAAAAATTAAGGCATATTTCATATTTGAGAACCCATTCTTCCAATTACTAGTCCCTTTAGGCCGAATGAATAACTTAATCTCATCATTTACCTCTAGTATCTCTAGGAAATCATGTTCTTCTTCCTCAACATCTTCCTCATTGAACCATAGGACATTATATTGGTCCTAAAGAAAATTGGCCTAAGGAATGTGATCACACCATTTGAGATTTTCTTCAATCCAACAAGCACCATTTTGTGCCTCCTTAAGGTTTTTTGGGAATCATTTCTTGAGGAGGGATTAGGAGTTTCCTTCAAAATAATTGAGGTATTGTCCAAGAATAACACTCTTTGGTTGAAAATTAGGATCAATTTGACCAACAAAGGTAATAAACCTATCATTAAATTCCCTAAAAGTATCATTTTCTTGTTTGCAAGTTTTGAGATATTGTGAGTAAAGGGAGGATATATCTTCCATCACACCCCACCTTTGTAACAAAACTTGTTCTAAATATTCACAGGTTGTGAGGTGCTTTCTTGGGAGGTTAGTGCTCAATTTCCTAGCATCTCCAGTTAGTGAGGTAAGGAACAATTTCATGAATATGTCAATATGTTCTTTCCCAGACTGATGGAAGTCGTAGCTTTCAAAACATTTGGTCCAATGTGTGTTGCCAGAAGCCCCAGTCTCTCTAGAAAACTTGGGTATCTATGAATTGACATCCTCAGGTAGATCATGTAAGCCCCCTTTGATATTAGCAAATTCCAAAGGGTCAAAGAGTTCTTAGGGGTCCCATTTAAGAGGGGACATGGGAATAATAGGAACTACATGATAATAAAGTGTGTACTGACGTCCTCTACGAGTCGTCATCGGTGGAGTCACCATAAAATATACTTGATATTATCAAAGGGATGAGGGTATCATCCTTAATGGAGTCGCCAGGTAAGCTTTGGAAAAAATAAGGATTTGGATAAATGCTTACAAAAAAATGTCGTTCAAGGAAAATTGACTCGATGTTTCCTGACAGTGGTGCCAAAAATGTATCGCACAATCTATACTTTCCCAAATCCTAAAGGCAAGTAGGCCTATATTGACTTAACACAGAGGCAGTCCTATCAATTTCAACCCAATAGGATACCTCTTTCTATTTAGGAGGAGTAGAAACTAAATCCAAGGGAGACGTCCCAAGACCTAGTTGGTTGATGAAGGGTAAAAACACTAGGTAAAACCCACCCCTCTCTCTAGGTCACACGAGGAAAGAAATCACTTGGTAAAGTTTAAGGGGGGAAAGGAAAAGTGAATGAATGGTACCTTCCCTTTACCAATGAAACAACAAATGTTAGCAGCAAGCAATGATATCAATGTTTCAAATTAGTGGCTTCAAGATACAAATATGCTACTGAAACACTAAAAGATGAAATGTATAGCAACATCAAATATGTCTACCAATTGCAAGCTATGATGACAAGAATGATATAAATACCTTGCAAGTTTGATAGTACTTTGTCACTTACCATTTCAATATTTAAAGCAAGTCAACAAGTGACTTGAATAGGTTGTCAAAGCACTTGCAACAACAATAAAATTGTAATTATGACAACAACAAAACCACTTCAGAAAGTACTTAAATTAGGGAATTTAAACAAACACTTTATCATATAATGATAGTAGTTTTCCTAGCACAAGTGTTGGGTGGTTTTATAAATAGTTTGAGGGATGTTAAGGGGCTGAAATGATGGTTTTAATAGTAGTTACAACAACATCAATAACCTTAAACAACTTCAGAAATTTGCACCTAGAACAATAACAAAAGGAAGACTAGAGCCTTGGGATGGTAGCACTTAGGAAAATGAAAATTTCTAGGTTAGTTTTAGAGGTTAATATGCTGATGAAGGATGCTAAATAAGGGCTATAACAACATTTATAGAATAATTAATATGGTTGTTAGTGTTAGTGAAAGTTTCAAGAAGATGTTTTGAAAGTTTGTTTGGTCTCATTCATCCACAAGAGTGTAGAAATCAGTGCCTTTTAGGGGATTATGGAGTCAATAATAGTAACACTATCACTTGGGAAATAAAATAGTGAAATTTTTTAGCTAAGGGAAGAAGTAAATACAAGAGGTATTGACACTTCAAGGCCTCAAGCATTTTCCTTTTTAAGGGAGGTTTTGCTAGAGAGTAGGCATTTCTAGGCCCTAAGCTTTTTTGAAAGACGATTTAATTGGTGACAAGAATGAGATTACTAGAGAGATATCACTTTAGGGATCTAATAATTACTCCCAAGAAAATGTATGATTGGAAAGATCAAGCTAGTAGAATAGTTATAGAGAGAAAGAACCATTTGTTGTTTCTCCCCTAGGGTTTAAACAAGCAATTTCATAATCTTAGACATGAAACAAGTAAATTTTACCACAAACATCCATAGCATGAATAAAAATGAATAATTTCCACTTAATCCACCAAGAATAATCAATTCAAACCCTAGTTGAAGACCATTCCACCATGAAAAATGCCAAAATACACCACCATAAATCTCTCCCAATAGGTGCGCACTAGTTATTTCAGCCAATAACCCTTAAAGAGGGAAATTGTTTTAGACCACCATTTGTGTGTGATGAGTTATGATTTAAAATGAACTTATCCAACCATATTTATATGGGAAATCCTGTCTAATTAATCCAACAATTGCGTATTTTCATAAAACAAAGCCTACATGCTAATTTTCTCTTAAAATTCAAAATAAAATCAATTTTCAACATTAAAACCCTAAAGAGGGTGATGTCATCCTTCCTAGGGTGACGTTATACCTCCTCCATGAGATATTGAGGTCATTTAGAAAAACATTCGGCCTCCAAAATCACTCCTCCATGCCACACATGCCAAAACTGTAGCCCAACATCTCTCAATGTCAAACCCTAGCTCTCGGTGACGTCATGGGGATACTAAGGTGACGTCCAAGCTTTCCAAAGCCAACGTCCAACTGGGGAAGGGCATCCCATTATTTATGCCTGCCAGGGTGCCTCCTAAAGCAACGTCCTCTTCCTTTTGTGTGCAAGCCTTCAATCTCTTCTTACCCTCTAGTTGGGGTTACAACATCCATCTGTGTGCTTTGAGACCTCATGAAGGTCCGAGCTAAGGATTCCCTCATGTGTACCTATCCACCAGGAAAGGTCCTGCAGAAACAATAAGTATGCCCTCCAGGGATTCATAAGTCAAAAGTATGATAGCATGTAAATCACATCCAATAATTAAATTACCCAAACATGTGCATCAAACTCCCCTTAACGCCAAACAAGTGTGAAAAGATGTTATGCAATTTGACAAGTTAGTTTTGGAGAGGGTCTCAGGGTATCCTAGCTCTTGGTGATGTCATGGGGATACTAAGGTGACGTCCAAGATTTCCAAAGCCAACGTCCAGCTGGGGAAGGGCATCCCATTATTTATGCCTACCAAGGTGCCTCCTAAAGCAACGTCCTCTTCCTTCTATGTGCAAGCCTTCAATCTCTTCTTACCCCCTAGTTGGGGTTACAACGTCCATCTGTGTGCTTTGAGACCTCATGAAGGTCTGAGCTAAGGATTCCCTCATGTGTACCTATCCACCAGGAAAGGTCCTACAAAAACAATAAGTACGCCCTCCAGGGATTCATAAGTCAAAAGTATGATAGCATGTAAATCACATCCAATAATTAAATTACCCAAACATGTGCATCAAACTCCCCTTAACACAAAACAAGTGCGAAAAGATGTTATGCAATTTGACAAGTTAGTTTTGGAGAGGGTCTTAGGGTATCCTATTGGGCTAACCTCTCTGAATATTGGAGTGTTTCCCAAGTGGAGTCTAATCCAAATCATGTAAGTGTATGAGGTGGCATGGGGTAAATATTTGGGCATGGGGTGCATGTGATAACAGGGAAATGTAGATTTTTACTTGTGGGTGCCTTTTTGGAGGGCAAGCAACACCTTGTCATGAATTCAATTGTTTACTAGCCCATACATTACCTTTTATTCTTAGCTTTATTTATTGTGATATTTTTCCCTTGTGATTCAAGAAAATGGATGAGGGCCACTATCCTGGCTTGATGACTAGAGATGGCATCGGTATGCACAAAAATTTCATGGAAATGAGAAAGTTGGCTCGTGATGATACCCCCTTTCTCCTGGTTATTCCACCAACAGCCACTACCCTGGTTTGGTCACCAGATAGGTGGTAATGTCATACCACTACATTCCCATGGTTATAATAGCTCGGCTCATGATGAGACCTCCTATCCTTCAACTAGTAACTTGAGTGTTTATGTTATCTAGTGGGTCCCATTTTCTTACTGAGAAGATTTTCATTGCTTTATCGAAGATTCCTGGGTGAAGCATCTCGAAGGTTTCAAAATTGAATTTTAGCTCTTTCCAACTATTTTTACCCTCTGGGCCTTTAGCCCCTTTTTCCCACGAGGTAAATCACAACCCTTCCTAGTGTAGCCAATCCCAATGCCCAAAAACAGATAGGGGAGATGGAAGGAATAAATATGGAAAGTGGTAACTATGGAGGGAATGAACGATGACTTTTCACAGATCCACCTAGTAGAAACCCATCCTAGAAAGGAAATCAACTTACTAGGGCACCATGTCACCCTTCCAGTTTTGAACAAGGAAAAGAGCATAATTTCCAAGAAAACATCATGAAATGAAGAAGGATTAGATGGAACAAATAAAACATGTTCAAGTGCTTCAAAAATCAGAGTGACACATACCATGATACCCAGAGTCATTACCTCATGGAGAAAGACTCACTGCTACTTTAGGACTAGGCTGTGATGGATACTGTTGCTGGTGATATGTGGATTGCACTAAATAAAAGAGGGGCCCTACGGGGCCATGCTTAAGTCGTATGGCTCTCGGTACTCCATGTCTTGGACCTGTGGACCTCGAGATGTGATCTCCTTAGTTATCCCTAGAGTAGGGGATAACATCTCGCTCCAAATCGGGGACATGTGCTCACTGTATGACCTGTGCCTATTAAATCTCAAAAAAAGATATTAGTAATCCCTAGGGTGATGATATCACCCCTCATCCATATGATAAAATAAACAAATAAAAGCATCTCTAGTCTAACATATGATGGATTCAATACAACATGTTCAAGTGCTTCAAAAATCAGAGTAATACATACCATGATACCCGAACTCATTACCTCATGGAGCAAGACTCACTACTACTTCAGGACCAGGCTGGTGTGATGGATACTGCTAGTGGTGGTATGTGGAATGCACTAAATAAAAGAGGGGCCCTCCAGGGCCATGCTTAATTCGTCTACCTATCGGTACTCCATGTTGAGGACCTGTGGGCCTTGAGACATGATCTCCTTATTTATCCCCAGGCTAGGGGATAATAGGCATGAAACAAGAAATCAACACTTGTGTGGTTAAATGTGATACATTTCAAGGAAATAGGGAAAAGGCAATAAAAATTAGAAGCACACTCGAACCTTTCCCTATTCTACCTACTATATGGATGAATATATATATGGAATTCATTGTCGGATTACCCAAATATGGAAATAAATTTTTCATCATAGTTTTATTCAATTGCCTTTCCAAATATGCTCATTTTTGTTCCCTCCAACACCCATTCATAACATCCACTATGGCTCAAATTTGCATGGATAATATCTTCAAACTTCATGGAATGCCACACTTTATTGTCTTTGACCATGATCCAACTTTTGGAAATAATTGTTCAGGATCCAAGAAACCCAATTGCATCATAGCATGGCCTATCATCTGCAAAATGATGGTCAAACTGAAGTTGTCAACAAGTGCTTGGAAACATATTTGAGGTGTTTCGTGTCAAAAATACAATCTCAATGGGATTACTGTTTACCACTTGTTGAATGATGGTACAACACATATTAACATTCTAGCACTCGCATGACCCGCTTTGAGGTCTTCTATGGTCAAAATCCACTTTATGTATTCTCCTACCTTCCCGATATCTCCAAGGTCTAGGACATTGAAAAAACCCTTACAGTCCAAGATGCCATCCTCTGTACCCTCAAAGAGAATTTGGTCATGGCTCAAAATTTCACGAAGAAACAAGCCGATCAAGTTCATTTAGAACATTGAGGCCTGATTTGCTAAAGGGGACAATTTTTTTCTTTTTCTGCAACCTTATAAGAAAACATTCCTCATAGAAGATCATTGTTAGAAAATTTCTCCCAAGTTTTATGCCCCTTATACAATTCTAAATCACATGGTCCCTATGGCCTACAAGTTATCTATCGCCAGTCACTCTAAGATCCATCTTGTTTTTCATGTTTCCTTCTTAAATAAAGTGATTGGAACCAAGTCCGAGACTCATACTAGTCTCCCTAAATTGGATGAATAAGGCTCCATTTGGTTGCATCCCTAAGAAATCTTGGACCACCATGAGCATTGTTTATGTTATCTCACAATCAAGGAAGTTTTAGTACAATGGAAGGATACACAATCGAAGGATTCCACATAGGAGCCGAATGCTATTTTGCAACAATTTCCGCATCTTAAGCCTTGAGGACAAGGCTTCTTTTTTTAAGGGGGAGGGCATGTTAGGGTCCTAACCTCCCTAACCCCTCAATTAGAT